>VZTT01044369.1:0-20765 GCA_013400855.1 Buphagus erythrorhynchus
GAAACTCAGATATGTGGTTAAGCACATTTTTACCAAAAAACAGGGCAAAAATATTTCAGCCTGTTTATAATGAGTTACAAATAGATGATTTAGAAGTTAATCTGCATCAGAGCTATGCTGGAGTAATGTGGTTTATGGTGAACTTCTGGCAGAGCTGATCTTCAATAACAATCTCTGCCCCTCTCCACGCCCTTGCACTTTGAACAAGAGCTATCTCCTGCAGCAGTGCTCTGCAGTACATGTGTTTTTAGGAGAAACAAAATCCATATATTAAGACATTTGTATCTTCAAAAAGCAGTAAGGAATCCCCAGAGAAGCTGTGTTGTTTGTTGCCAGAGCAAGAACATGAACATTTTGTAAAGTGCACCAACACTACATTCAGTGTCTAAGCTTTCACCTTCATCCCTGCTAGTGGCTGATGAGGTGAGCTGATCTTATGAGGTGAGCTTATTTTAAAATGTATTCTTTCTCTAAATTTGAGACTATGAAAAATAGCTTGGACAACCTACTTTTAAACCTCAGCATTTTATCTCTTACTGAAATGATTTTTGAAAGCTATTTTGGATATTTTTCCCCATGTCCAAATCCACTTGTTTGTTCAGGGCTTTTTCTCAAGAATACACAGCTTCCAGAACAGGTTTGTTGTTTTTCCACGGGAAAGAACTGACCCACCTGTAAATGCAGAGCAGCTCTGGTGGGCTGCAGCAGGAGGCATGGTAACAAGGAGATGGTGATTCCAAAGAGTTTAAACAGAGGCCCCAGCTGTGCAGACCTGTTCACCAGTGACCCTCCACAGCCTGTGCACGTGCTGTGACATCAGGACACACTTGCCTTGAGAACCCAGCTGTGTGGGCTCACTGCTGCTGAGACAGAGCCGTGGTGGGCCAGCCTGAGAGGGAGCATTGCAGAGGCACAAGATGGGTGCCTTTGTTCACCTGGATGTACCAGAAAGATGTCAAGAACAAGGCTGGAATACTTGATCCCGGCTAGGTCTGGGTAGCATGTCCTGACCCAAAGGGACAGACTCATTTCATGCTGAGACATGAGGTTTCCAGCACCAGAAGCATCCTAAGATTGCTGTTATCCTTTCCATAATGTCTGGTTTTTACTCAGGGAATCATTTAGCTTGGCTTCAGTGTCCATGTCTTTCTTACTGTTACCCAAAGGAACCAACATGGCCTCATAACACAACAGTAACTCTTACAGTAACCATCATTTATATTAGGGGATAAAAAAAAAAAGAAAAATAAAAAAGCTATTTCCTTTGCAAACAAGAAGATTGATGAAGTATTGCTGACATTTTTAAGAAAAAACACAAGGCAATTATCACCCTCTGCCATGGAAGGCTTGTAGGAAGGGCAGTATCTTTCTCCAGGTTACATCATTAAAATGCAATGATCGCAATGTGGTGTAGTGTTATGTTGCTAGTTTTGCAAACAATAGAAAATGCTGTAAAATTTTTTTAAGAAATGTGATTTCTAGGCATACTCTTGGTGGCAAAATGAAAATTCAAGGGCACAAGATGCTGTTTATTAGCTCCCAATGAAGTGTAAGCAAGCTGACTTTGGCAGTGTTCACACATTTTATTAATGAAATCTAAAGGTCTTAAAAACATCCAGTGCCTGAATTACTTTTTGTATACAATAAAGTGTTCATGTCACGCTCTTACCAGATACTGCAAAAATGTGTCCCTTTAATCACTGTGCACAACTCTGAAAAAAAAAAAAAAAGAGCCCTCTCCCTTGGCCCTAGTTTTGTTTCTGGTTCTAAAAATTTTTTTATTGTGTTACATTGAAAGACTTGACAAGCAGCTCCTGGGAACCCTGTAATATTTTGCTCCCAGGCTGATGCTGTTCTGATTGGCCCACTCTGACAATGTGTCAAGGTGTTCACTCATTTTAAAATGTACTCTCTGACCAGTAAGTGGGAAAAAAGATATAAAGGTATCCTCTTCCTCCTGAAAAGCCTTACTGAAGACATTTTAAGATGAAAATACCCATTGATACTATTATTCCTTGTTTCTATCTCATAGAGACACCTTGCTGTTTTCTATTGTTTCCCATGCATTTTTACATCATTTCCACGCCTTTTCACATTGTTTTTTTCTTCACAATTACTTAATTTTTGTTGCATATTTTGTACTGCAGAGCTATACTTTATATATCCTCACCTTCTCAGGAGATAAAATAATTCTGTTACTTTTAATTAAACACTAGCACTTCTGCCAATTCTTCATGATTTAATACATGTAATACCATTAACTTGTGATTAACCTAGGTCAATATATCCTTGAAAGAGAAAATCTGAGTCTTAAATGCAAGAATTTTCACTTTCAAATCATATCTGACTGTTTTAACGGGCTAATGAGCACAAAAAGGTGCATAAATTAAAAACAGAACACCATACTCTTCCTATCTCACAGTATTTCTAAAACATTTTAAAAGGCATAGACATCTGAACATTGTTCTGTTATAGATAACACAAGATTAAAGAATGGTAAAGAATGTGCCTGTCAGAATAAGGATCAACATTTGGGTTTAAGACTGAGCCCTGCAAAGTTCAAGCCAAAATTACACTGTAAAAGGCAGTCACCTCATGGAATTTTGTGGGATTAATAGGAAAACTGCACAGTCTTTTACAGTGAGTTCTCACATGTATAGCTCATGTTTTTATTTATAGACTAACTCCTCTCTTTGGATATTACCATCCCAAAATGAAATCAGGGCAATAGAACCTGAACATCCTTCTAATCAGAAAACAGGAAAGGGTCCAGTGCTTCCCAACCTGTCCCCTTCTCCTGCAAAGGACACTTTGTGCAAAGGGCTTTTGTGAGATGCAGAACAAAGAGCGTGCCTGCCCATGGGTGTGAGTGCTGACAGGGGCCACGGCAGGAGCAGGTGGCCAAGCCTGGGCATGCCAGGGCCAGAGTGGCTCAGGGACACTCCTGTGCCTGTCCCTCCACCCCAGCAGCAAGCTGCAGCTCGTGTCCATGAGCAGGGAGTCACACAGAAACCACTCTGCAACACAGCAGGGTTTCAGCATGTGCTCTGTGCTGTGTGTCCCTGTTACCTCCTCCTGATGCCAGCATCTCCAGCTGCTGCAGGAATGCTTCTTGACCTCCAAGGCAGCAAGGTACTGCTCAGGGACCACCTTTGACCACAGGTATCTCAGCTAGTCCCATTCTTTTTCAAGGCAATATAGTTTTTCAAATATTAACTTAACAGAAAGCAGAAAAAGATCTGATAGAAAGAAAATTTCTTTATTATGTGTAAAATAATTATATTTTTTTGAAGTAAAACTTCAAAAAATTTTGAAGAACCATGGATGATTTATTCCATATCACATTTCTATAGCTAAGGCCTGTACAGGGTGGAGCTAGTGTAGCTTCTCTATACCACTATGGAACAACATTTATTCCACCTGGCATTGTAATAATGTCTTCTCTAGAAATAATGGTTTTCCATCCTAAAGCATTTAAATAGAGTCAGCCTTTGCCTTTTCTCCTAAAATGCATTCAATTAAAGATAGATTTTATATAGGATTAAAATTCCAATGTGCCTTAGCACAAACTTAGTTCTTAGCAGCTTATCATACAGTGATCCCAAGCACAGTGTAAAACAGAAGTCTGTCTTAATTACACTCATAGCCTGGTTTGGTTTTCATGTGCAAGTGACATTCCACTAAAGCTAAGTGTATTGCTGAGCTTCATTGTGTGAATTAACTATGAGGTGGAATACCACAGAAAGCTGGCAATTTCCATTAGTTTTCACTGTTTACAGAAGCAGTATTTGTTTTGTAGTCCTTGCTTCTGAAAGTGGAGATGTAATAACAAGTTAATAATTTGTTCTGGAATCAGCAGCCCAATAAAAGCAGTGAGGATGTGACTTAAGCAGAACCAGGGACTTAAGGACTGGAGGGAGACACACAGCAGTGTGCTGCCACTACCTGCTGCGAGTGGGTTGTGGGTTGGGAAGAGGAATGCAGTGGAGGAAGGGACTCACCTTATGGCTGGGTGTTTGACTGCACCTGTAGAGCCAAGAAGCTCTTACACACACAGAGGGATCTCAAAAGCTGGTGTCCACCAGTGCCCATCCTGTCCCCAGTGACAACAAATCTTTATTTTAGGTGATTGTAACAATGAAATACACTGTAGCATTGCATGAACGATCTCATCTCCCACTTTACACGGGACACATCTTGTTTTCTGAAGCTGTCAACAGAGCCAAAGATTGTTGGCTCCTGTGTTCATCTGCAGTTTTTCTCTTAGAAATGGTGCTGTGAACTGCCATGGGGCACATCTCACTGCCTCCTCTGCCCTGGGTTAGCACTGCTCCCTCTGAAGTCAGGTTCATGTTGGACTCCGCAGTTCTTATGGCACTGCAACTGAACATTTGAATCAGGCACTGCCTGAACTAAAAAGTTGAAAAAACAGGAAACTGATCAAAACAGATAAGAAATTTTAAAACAGTTCTATAAATCAATCTTCATATTAGCTAAAAGTCTTGGAAATCATCTCATTAATCAGTTGGGAATATAAAGAAATAACCCCATAAAACATATTTGCCTGTGTCACCATGAAGAACTCTAAACCTAAAAATTAACTACATTCTGAAAAGAGTCAATCTTAATCGAAAAAATAATTTTTCTTTTCTGCTTTTAGCTAATCATATCTAATGGACATAATTGGCCATTTCTCCAGACTCATGCTTTCGAAGATGGGTCTTTGTTGTTCTCATCTACAAACAGGGTAAGGTGCAGCACACATCCACATGGCTTGGGAGATCAGGGTGCTGTCCACAGGATGTGAGATAAGCAATAGCTCTCAGCAGGACTGGATAAATAAATTCACCTTTTCTTATTCAACAGTCACTTAACTATTTTTCTTTATATCATTTATGTGCTTGATGCCACCACTCTCAGTGGCTGCATTCATTGCAGAAATCTGCCCATGTTTATTATCATGCCTGTTATCACTGTGAGCACACAGCAGTCTGGTTCATCCCCATGTCAATTCTTGTTTTCTGCATCCAATCCTCTGCCCTCATTCCAGAGAAGAAAGCTCCCTGTTAAATGGGCATGTGCAATACTTCTACCCCTCTGCACATAAACCACAAATGCCTCATTTCCCCAAGACAAATTCAAGCTTTGAAAATGTGCACCCCACCTCAAGATCAGCTTACTGGTGTTGCATTCCTAAAGAATTATTGAAATATACTGGGACAGTCTTAAGAATATAACTTTCTTACAGGAAACTAACTCATGTTCCCTAAGGGCTGATTTTCCTTTATAATATCTAAACTTAGTAATTATTAACATTTATATTTCAATAATGCTCAGAGGTTTATGTCATCTTCCACCAGGCAGATTATTTTTTCATTCTAAATGCCAGATATTGTAATGCTTGTTAGCTAACACATAGGTAGGTAGAAATAATTCATTATAAAGCTAGACAAAATAGCAAAATATGAGTGTTAGAGACACTCTGAGAGAATACAGTACCTGTTTGTTCATAAATACATAAATAATTGGATTATAAACGGTAGCTGTTTTGGAAAAGAAAGCCGGAATTGCTGCCAGACAAGGATCCAGCTCAATGGAGGGATATGCAGTGACTAGGATAGAAAAGGTAGCATATGGCATCCAGCAGATTAGAAAGGCCATGATCATAAAAACAACCATTCTAGTCACTTGTCTTTCGGGTCTCCTGGTAGTTCCCAGCCTGCCTTGTGCATCTGACACCTTTTAAGAAAAGAGAAAAGATTCTAGAAACCAAACAACAAGGTGTCCAGCCAGTGACTTTAGTGAGCTCTCCAGTTGCCATGCTAGAAGGAAAGACCTGCTCTTCCCAAGGGATGGGTGCTGAGGTTACTGCTGAGGGACATCCATTACCATATACCACTGTTAGTAAATTTTGCTTTGCTTAAGTATCTTTATATTTTTATTGTCAAAGTGAAAAAGAAGGACATCATGGTGAGTCATATGCAGATAGTGAGCTGAATTCAAGCGCTTTGTATTCCATGTAGCTTCTGCAGACAGCTGGGTGTCTGACATGGGTATCACAAGACAGCACGCTGCTGAGGCTGTGCAACCTCCTCAGCCAGGGGCAGATTCCCACCAGGGGAGTCTGTCTGGCTCAGTGGTGCTTTATGGCCTTCCCCAGAAGAGCATTTACAATCTAATGGTATCAGAATTAAAGTGGGATTGGGGCATTTAGTCGGAATGCTCTCCCTCTTTTCCTCAGTGATCATGCAAGAAGCTGAAGCACAGATGTTCATACAGAGATTAGCTGATGTCAAACAGCATCTTTCTGGGAAACATGCCTGTTTGGTTTCTGATGACTTAGTGAAACAAGGCACTGTTATGAAATGTTATTTTACATGAGGAATGATTAATAACTCTGTATGGCTCCAGAAAAACCCGATGCAAGGTCTTGCAATATTACATTCTAATAAAATAAGATTTGTTTGCATAACATGGCCTTTTAACTTCCTGCAGTTATGTTAGAACTCTATGGAGACATTTTCTCTAATAACTTTTGGACTGCACTTGGAGAATTCAACGTATTTATACTTAAAGAGCTGTAGAAGCACCTCCTAGGAAGGGCAATGTCCTCACCTCTGTAGAAAGTTGCAATCCGTGTCAGTTTTTACCAAATATAAATATAATAACAACAACAATAACAACAACAACAATAATAATGAATTTTTACAATAACTGAAAGTTACTAGGCATTAACATAGGCTGTGTTTGGTACTGATAAGATATTCCCTGCCAATACAAGAGATTTCTTATAGCATTTTTTCATGTATGCTGCTCCTACACTGTTCCTGGAAAAGGAACACGATCTCCTTTATTGCACTTTCAACTGTTTCATCTTTGTCTCATATCAACCTAGTCTTTTTTCAAATACAGCTTTTCCTTTCTCTCTGAATACTGATAAAGAAAAAACATACTGGTGCTTTATCTTCCAAACAAAGGAATACTGCTATAATAATTGGCCTCTATTGTAAATTGCTAATTTGTTATTTTCCCAAAGATTAATTTCTTTCATCAACTTTGATGTTGCAGTGAAAGCCACAATTGGCATTGTAAAGCTGTGGTCACTGGGACTGAGGGACTGGCAGACTATTCCACTCAGGAACAAACCTACACTGTGACAACCGAGGGACAACATGCATGAAAAGGGATGGCTGGGAACTTCAAGACAACAACTCTGATGCTTGGATTTCTCTCTGTTCAAAAATCAAAAATCTGTAGGCAGATTTTTGAAAATGAGCCTAGTTTTGAGATATGGCAATTCAGTATAGATTTACAGATTATGTTGCAGGTACTGGCTTTTCAGAGCTTTGCAGTAAATAGAAATATCAATATTGTCCCAAAATCTTGTCCTCAAATCCTGTACCAAATAGGAATTTTCCTGTTCTGTTGTCTGCTCTGTCACTTTTTGCAGCTTCTCCTTTGGATCAGGTCAACACAAATATTAAAGAAAATTCAAAAGCATTTCTCAAGTCTTTTAAATATTCCCGTACAATCTAATATTTTGTTTATTAAACAGCATTGCATTATTTACAAAGGCTACATCTTATTTTGAGTGTATTACTAAGTAGTAGGCAGCACTCTTAAAATTTACAACTGCAGTCATTTTAAGCTGCATTCTAATTTGTCTGGTTTGAGTCTTATGAAATGTCACTGAAGTGAAGCACAATTGTGAATAAAGCAGTACTGGATCGTTCTGTTTATTTATGAGGTAGACATTCTTTCATTTGTATGATGTTTGACTAATGAGATGTATTGATAAGTGATGTGAACTCCACACTTTACATCACTTCTAGCCACAGCATGTATTTCTGTGTGTAAGGATAATTATGTAACAAGGGATGTAACTGAGTGTGTTTGGTGCCTGCAAATCTGATCTGCTTGTGTCTGATCTTTATAAAAAATCAAACACAGTAATTCCAAACTTTTGCCTGCATACACATTTTAAAAGTTTACTTGTGAGTGCTTCTTCTTACCTTTTTTAGCTTCCACACCAATTTTCCATAGGATACCAAAATCACCAATAAGGGTATTATAAAACAGGTGGTGAAGAATGTAATAATGTATGTACGGTCAGCATAAGCTCCTGAGTACCTGTATAAAATACAAAATACCTTGGGTATACATTACTACTATGTGTTTACTATTTTCTTGGAATATTAATCTTTCTTTTCGAAGATGTCACTAGGATTTTTGTCAAGTGTTTTTATTCAAGTGCCCCTTTGCAGCTCCAGTCACATCACCAGATGGAGCACTGGGCCATCTCCCTGCCCAGGGCTGGGAGAGGATCCTACAACTAGAGGTACACTACAAAAGAACGTGGTGCTGATTAAGTGGGGAGGGACGTGTAGTCCAACCTCCTGCTCCAAGTGGAGTCAGCTATGGGATCACACCAGCTTACTCAGAGCTTTGTCTAGTCTTCTGAAAAAATCTATCTCTTTATCCTTTGACTCCTGACAAAAAGCACAAGTTCTAGGGTGATTATTTTCATTAGAGGTGGAGGCTCAACCCTTTGGAAATTTTTATTTTAGAAACTGATCATGGAAAATTTTGATCAGTTTTATTACAGCTTTCTTTACATCTGTTTTTTTTTTTTTAAGAGATTTACATAATCTTTAACCCTTTCCTTTAAATTCCTGGCCCTGAGGCATCCTGAGCTGCAAGTTTCCTTTTTTTACCATACTCTGTGAGAATAGCCTTACCAGTTAGGCTCACAAGTAGTTCCAATCTTACTGGTGGTGTAACTGCTCCAACCAGCTGTTGGTGGGATGGTCCAAATGAAGGAAAAGCTCCACACAAAGACAATCCCTAGAGCTGCATGCTTCCCCCTCAGGTGTGTGTTTCTCAGCAGGCGGCAGATCACAACGTACCGCTCCACAGCCAGCAGGGCAAGAGACCAGAGAGCCACAATGCCTGCAGCGAGAGAACACAGCCAGCATCACACCGGGGTGCATCAGAGCAAACCCCATCCCCCGTCACAGCACCCCTGAACTGTTTATTTGGAAAAGCATCTCTGGAGGTCGTCATTCCCCCTCAAGTACTGTCCATCTAGAAGGCTGTTCAGAGCCAAATCCAGCTGGGTTTTGAGGGTCTTCGGAGATGGAGACTCCACAACCACTCTGAGCAACCAGTCACACTCTTTGACTACCCACAATATCAGACACCTTTTCTATCAACACAAGTTTTGAAAGGATGGGCAATTTATGTGCATTATTCTAATATTAATGAAGAGCATAAGAATTTCACATTTGTCCAGTTTGCCAGTCTACAGTATAAAGGCTACAAAACCAAGCAGCTGATCAGGCCAGTGAAGTGATTAGGACTTGCACTTTCCATTTGGTTCTACTCTGAAAAGCTGCAAACTATGTGTAGCATCCAAATTAATTCACTAAAATCTTCAAAACATTATCTTTGCAAAAATTATTTCAGGCTATCAGAAAACTCAACCTGCAGACAGCTGCCCACAACATTAAATTATCAATTTAGGCACATATTACCTGGTGGAACACCAAAATCTTGAAACAGCCTGATCTTTCTCCATAGGACACAGCTTACATGCCACAAACTGATGTAGAAGCATTGTCCCCCACTGACATTCCCTGTCTAACCTAAACAGGCAGAGAGCATCTGTGGGACTCTTTGAGGCTGAGGATCAGCACTGTGTGTTATTTAGAGCAGGGACAAGCATTCCTGACTGTCTTCATGCAGCTTCAGAAACAGGGCCAGGACGCAGGAGTGAGTGTCTGTCCCAAGTGAGTAGATGCCCCATTTTAAACTAACGTCCCATTTATTCTGCAGAAGTGTATTTACACATGGTACTATGTGACGAGGATTTTCCCTCTTAGAGTCCTTCTAATATTTTTTGTAGTAAGTGAACAAAGCCATGAAAGGAAAATCACAAATAGATGAAGGTGTGCAGGCTGACTGTTACAGGTGTGTCCCTGCTCCTCAGAGCCCCTGGAGCACAGAGAACACAACATGTTCCGTGCCCTGAGATCTTCCACGGTTCATGGGCAGCCACTCACTCTTTTTCTCTCTCTCTTATTTATCCATATATTCACACACCTAAATACAAATATTGAAAATAGCTAGCATAAGGATTTTTTTCCTGAAATTAATTTACCATAAGCCCCACAACACTGCTATGCTACTGACAAGCTTTTCCTCATTCTATAAAACATATTCAGTGATCAGTACACATGCAACAGGCTGTGTATATGACAGGGATAGAGAGAGAAATATTTCACTCTCCACTACAGAATATATGTAACGGGAAAATTCCAGTGAATTCAAAGCATGCAAAGTCAGTGACTTAGGAAGCTGCAGTAAAATACATTGAAGGAAGTTGAAGGAAAAGAACATAAAACAACAAACAAAATCAAGCTTACCAAAAAATGTGACAGCAAATCCTTCCAATACACAAGCCCAGTATCCCATAAAAAAATAACCTTTTAGATTTGTTAAAAAGCTGATGGTACCACCAGTCAGTGAGACCAGGAAATCAGCCACGGACAAATTGACTATAATATAATTGACAGGTTGTCTCAATTGCTTGAACTTAAAAGTTACCAGGATTACAGCCAGGTTCTCAGCAAGTGACAGGGAGGTCACCACCAACATGACTGCTGCCAGGAGGCTGAACTGCCAGGGCTGGATGGAGGCCAGGGGACGATGGAAGGGATCCCACCTGGCAGGAGCAGAGGAACTGCACAAGAGTGACCCATTTTCAAATGCTCTCAATGCATCCATTACTTTGTTCAGTAGCAAAAATAATATCCTACAATATTGGTGTTTCAAATCTGTAGATAATATTCAGGATTAAAAGGAGAGTTTTGCTCTCTCCAACAAAAGTGTGAACAAACTCCCCTTCCTTCTGCTCTCCAATAATAATCGAGGAAAAAATGCTTTGGTTGGAGGAAAGTTTAGTGCTGCAGAGTGAAAGTGGGAACAGGGATTAGCAAGAATATCTCTTAGAGCACCTTGTGCCTCTCTCTGCCCACTGCCTCTCTCTCACTGCAGCTGTGCCTTTATCTGCAGCAGAGCCCAGCTGTAGGAGCTGCAGGTTTCCTCCTCCTGCAGCAGCCAGCAGTGCTGAAATACGCCTCAGCTCAGCCCTGCTCTGCCGGGAAAAAAGTCAGTGTTTGCTTGGGAGCCTCCCACACTTTCAGCACTTTAAAAGGAAAGGTGAAAGGGAGATGTCTGTGATGAGCCAGAGAGCTTACAAGAATTTGGGAAAAGGGACTGTAAATGTTGAAATCAAAATAATGTGATGTTTGACATTATACTGACCCTTCTCATCGAGTGGTTTCCAAAGAATTTTCCATGGATGAACTTTCCTCTACAGACCTTGAGAAACCAACAGATCAGGAAATGCATGGAACCAGCAGGGAGCAAAAACCAGACCTAGGGACTGCTTTCCTCTAGCTGCATAAGATTAGATGCCACTGTCTCTTTGCTAAGCAGTTATTTTTTTCTTAATCAGCCTGACTATCTCAGATAATCAATAAATGAAAATAAATGTTCTAAATATTTCACTTGTTCAGAAGCCTTTATAATGACTGATGTAAAGATAATCTACATCTGGCTGCAGTGATATGTGCAATACACATGGGGCCTCATAATATATGTGTCATATTTAGTGAAGTTCTGCTGCTAATTTCTAGCCCCAAAATGCATTACTTTCAGCTCAACTTCTGAGTAGTCTTGCTTTCTTAGATCTGCTGATGATTGAAAAATGTTCTGAAAGCCTACTAAATATAATTACAACATTAAAAACTGAAATTTAGTATCAACAGAAACAAAAGCAGCCAAATTTTTTACTTCATACCAACAGCTGAATCTATCTTTACCCAAAACAACTCCTGTAGCCCAGGTAGCTGGTGAAAGGACTTGACTGCATATGGCTGACATGAAGAACTGTATCTGCTGTATCATTTTGCTGGCAGATTTTGTCAGTTTGTTGCTTAAACGTGTCATCTAACCTCTGATTAAATTGATGGAATTTAACAGAATAGTAAGAATGAGGCATTACTGAAAGTTAATTGCAAATCCATATTTGACCCTGACTTGATCCTACATGACTTAATATGTGCTTCTGCTCTAAATAGTAATTTCGGATATTATTAAGAGTATTCAAGAGCTTACATAAAACATTCCTGTCTCCTTCTGCTCACTTCGAAAAAATCAGTCTGAAATTTGAAAAATTAACGGGGCTTTTCTATTTCTCCTGCCCTATCAGTAAATAATTACTTTCAGTCTCTTTGCAGATGGTTTACCCAAGTAGGACTGATCTGAATATAAGTTCCATTTCTGCAAACTGAATACACTTGCAGGTGTTTTAATGAACATGGAAATATTTCCAGAATACTTCCTTTTGAGATGCACCAGAAGTTAGCATCCACATATCTTGTTTCCTCCAGTGTCAATGGAGCCAATGGAGCTCATAATTGCCTGTGATTGGATTTTTCTGATGGCATAGCATCTTTTATGTACTCTCCTGCTCATCGAATTAGGTTTTACCTAATAAATTTATTTTTGTATCCATACTGAAATAGAATATTTATTGCTGAGAATTTATGAGAAAAAAAAAGTAAAATGTTCTGAGATACTACTTTAAGAGAGTTTAGGTACTGCATAAACCAAGCCATATGCCACTCCATCATACACAAAACTGCATGAAAATAAGAACAATGACTACCCAGTTCAGTGACTCTCTTATTCCTAGCACAAATGTCACAGGTATATGTTCCTGTACACCTCAGATTGTTCAGGGTTAATTTTTTAAACAATGGTATCTATTGCAGCCCTAAATAAAAAGTTTGCATATCTTGCAGCCCATTAAATGAAGGCTTTCAAAATGCCATTAAATTCTATCACCTAAAGTGAGTCCCATTAAATCAGGGCAAAGATGGGGTGAAGAGAACTGGTAAGGATGCACAGAAGGAGCAGTGGCACCACCTTTTGCTCGTGCTGTGGGAATGCTGCAGTTGCAACACTCCCTTCTGGCCCAGCAGGTCAGAAGGATGCAGCCTGGGGAGGGACTGCCAGAGCATCACACAGCTGGCCACCAGCCTGGAGAGCCAGGCACCCTGGAACTGTGGAGAGAAGTTTGCTAAGCAGTCCTTCAGATTCAAAACAGCAAAAATTGCACAGACTGCTTCAGAGCATCGGCAGAAATCTTGCAGGTAAACTTAGCCTGCCCGAGACATCCTGTGTGGGAAATCCCACACCACCTCTGCTACTCAGTGCTTTGGAGAGAAAAGCAGAGTGTTGAGAGAGGAGATGAGGCTTTCTCAGGCAAGGATGCAGCGTGGATTGACTATGAATTTGCCATAGTGAAAGGCAGTGCACAAAGATAACTGTCCTGGGCTTGCTGATTGCTCTACCAGAAGTATTTCACCCCAGTACATAGTTTTCCTATATAACCATGGGGAACTGCAAAAGCCCAGGCTAAGAAGAGTCAGAACAGCCAGGGTAACAATGAGATCCAGCACAAAGTAAGATTCTCTCTGCATGGAAAAACTCAGTACATTTTGCAGCTTGAGAAGTGACTAGCAAGCTCTCACTGAGCTGATCTGGCATTGCCACAGCCATGGGGCTGGCTAGGAACTGGCCTGGGTGGATGGGCAGGCTTGCAGCCCTTGGTGAGAGGAGCCTCTGAGAGCACAGGGCTCTGCCCTCCCTTCTGCTGGGTGTGCAGACACTGAGTGAGACTTTTCCTCTTCTGCATTAACTGCACTGACAGACAAGCACTAAGCACATTTCCTTCTGCCTGACTATTCTGTGGATAAATTAGAATGTATGTACTTCAAGAGAAATACTGTCTTTACAGAGTAAAAAAGGGTTTCATCTTCAAAATGCATGATGTTTTTTGCCTTCTTCACATTTACAGATGTCTAATTTACCATTCTAATTATCTTTCCTATTGAAGTAGGCATTTTCTAAGTATTTGTGTTTGGAAAGAAACAACAATCTTTCCACAATCTTTTCTCCCTTTGAGAAGGTCCTTTTGAACCCTTCTTTCCATGAGATCTTATAAGTATTGCTTCTTAGTCTTTTAACCCCTGTTCCACTGACAAATTTTGTTAGTAATTTTGTTCTTTCCAAATGTAAGTTTATACAGAATTTCTCTATATCATCAACAATTTAAAAGTCCTTATGTTCTGCATAAGATACATTTAATTTTTGCAGTTCAGTTTATCTGAGCTAAAATGAATGTAAACCATTCAGAATTATTTTAATCAGCATAAATAAATCCTATCTTTCATTACCAAAACAAGGGGCAGTGGGAGAGAAGAATGACCCCAGAAAACCTGAATACATAGTGTGGAATAAAGTGAAGCAACAGCACGTAAGAAAGGATTACTGTCATAATTCATTTGGCAAATTGGATGTCAAATAAGGAAAAATTAATGCCAGAAAGAAAAAAAAAAAAAAAGGGTATTGGTCATTTGGCATGTGAGAGGATAGAAAGTGCACATTAGAACGTGTGAAAGTAAAGTTAAGCCTCATTATTTTACATACAGAGTGTACATAAGGAAAAAAGTTACATTCCATGCTGATAGAATATCACTGGAAAGTGTTTGCTAGTACCACATATAAAAAATCTGCTAGAAATAAAACTGCCCAAACATCTATTTCATTCAATGAACACTTGCTGTGAAACACAGCATCTACCCTCTTCAAAGAAATTCAGTCTCTGACTAGAGCAAAACCTAACCTCCTTGTGAGATTTCAGGAATGTAAATTCAATATTTCTTACTGGTGACCTTAATGTAATAAAATAATGATCAGATTTCAAGGAAGGAAAGTCTCTGGAAGAGATTAATCTCACTACTTCAAGATACTAATCTAGAAACACAACTTAAGACATACAAACCAACAGGACTAGTTACAGAGGACATTCTTGTCTTTTTCTGTTTTATTGGAATTGCCTTATCAGAAGAGCTAAGATCTCTTCAATAACTACATATCTGTTCCTGTCCCCAGTACAGCATTCATACCATGCCTTTTAAAAGTAGAGTTGTCTTTAAATGAAGCTTTTAAAATCTTTTTTTAACTTTCATTTTTCTTTAATGTGGAATAATTTCTCAATGAGTTATTCCATTGTATTTTTAAGCTATTTTATCTGACACAACTTTATTTTCCATTATGTGTTCTAAGAAATGCTGTTATGCAAAACACAGTTGAGCTCATTTGCTTCTGTCCTCAATTGCAAAAGAAATAGTATCATTCCCTTGTTAATCCAATTAGCATACACAAATTAAAAATTAGCATACACCAATTAAAAAATAATACAAATTAAAAGTATTATTTATGTCAAATTGGTCATTGTAGAATGTATTATCTGTAGAATTCTTCCTGAATGTACTCTTGGATTGCTGAAATGACCAAACTGAAGAAGTACAGTTTTGGGGCGTTTTTCTGGTGGAAACACACTTGGTAATTACTCTAACAAAATCATAAATACTAGCTAGATTCTGACATGAAGGCTTCACTGTGTTTCATGTTGTATAAAGAGAACACAAAGGCTCCAGGATGTGATTTCAAGTGAATCTACACTGGGAGAGTGCAGCCACTTTGCTGTGAGAAGGGAGGAGTGAGCAGTGCCAAAGGCTGTGACCTCTGGAAGCACCTCTCCCTGCACAGAGCCCTTCTTACTGGAACCCTACTTGGAGACCCTCTTCCTGCACCAGCAGGGAAAATAACAAGATGGTGAAATCAAATTACTAGAGAGCAGACAGAAAAACAGGAAAGACTAAAGAAAAGAGAGAGATGGCAGTGTGGAAAGTACTGAGAGAGAATGTAAACCTAGCAAGACAGGGAATACAGAGCCACACCAGGAGTGTCCATGCAGGAAGCTTTTTACTGCTGCTGTTCCTCACTTTTTTATATTCTCCAAACAACCCAGTCTAGTGGAAGGTGTCCCTGCCCATGGCACTCCCTGCCATTAGAACTGGGTGATCTTTAAGGTCCCTCCCAAGCCAACCCAGTCAGTGACTCTATGATTCTAGCTAAGTAGAATAAGCAGAGTAAGTGCATGGACACAGCTCAGTCACTGGGTGCTTTCACCTCAGCTCTGCACTTTTCTGCACACAGCCAAGAGGCAGCAGATGTAAACAGCCAGAACTGCAGCCCAGGAGTACAGTTCAGTGGAGAATGCAGTGGTGCTTGGTTAGCACTTGCACTCCCTGGTCTTGGAGGTCTTTTCCAACCTAAACGATTCCATGACTTTATACAGCAATCACTGCCACACTAGTAACACATCATTTAAACTACTAATAGCATTGTATTTAAAATTACCATCATTCTACAGAAGATACAAGGAAAAAATGTTAGTGACAGAAGAAAAGAATAGCCTTCTTTCCAAGACACCTGCCTTCAACAACACATCTTTTCTTTATTAATACTGTTGATTCATTTCAGTGGTATGCTTGTTCTAGAAGTTGATAGTGATCGTAAGAGGAAGAAAAATGGGGATCATTTCAAATACTACGCTTTTGTATTTGGCCTGAAAATTAAAGTAAATAGTATTACAGTGCCCTCAGGTGGTGTAAATTCAATTCTGTCCTATTGTCTTCCCTAGAAAGACAGCTCTAGATAATACTAATTTCAGCAGACTAGGTGAATATGGAAGGCAAATCACAGCATAAGCAGTTTTGTTCCCAAGGAAGGTTCTTTTCTTGAGTGTTCTGACAACTCCTGATTTTTAAAAAGCATTCTTTAATTTTTAAATACTGTGGAATACATGCAACAAATCTCAAAAAAACCCTTAGATAACATCATCACTGCATGTAGGAACAAAAAATAATAGAAGGAAAGAGAAAAAAAAAGAGAAAAAAAGAATATAAAACCTAATGTCTGTAAGAGATTTTTGGAACAAAACACGAGGGAGGTGTTCAAAAAACCAAAACAAACAAAGTCCAAACCACAATCAATCAACCAACCAACCAAACCCCCCACAGATATCATAGAATTTCAGAGATACATTCACATCTAGCATGAGTCTTAATGATGAGGAAAATTACATAAAGAAAGCAGTATTTGATGCATTTGTAATATAAGTTGAGCCTTTCTGAATTCATACTGCCATTTTAGTCTGAAGAAATCAGCTTCCTGAAGACACAGGATATCTTTAATGTGCATCAGTCCAATAATTTTTTTTTTCTATTACTAAGAGAAACAATATAAAATGGATATTATTTAGCTGATCTACTGCTCCACAGTCAGGGCAATTCCAATATTGTATCTCACATAACTAAATGGTCGATGCATGTTCATAATTTGTCACTGCTTTATGTCTTCTTCAAAAAAATGTGAGGAAGATCAGCACATCACCAGGAGAATCTTCTAACTTACCACAATTAAAAGATTTGCCAAAGTTGAAGTAATAATGTAATTTGTCATTGTTTTGAGATACTCTTAAAGGAATAGCCTGAAAGGAATCAGCTTACAAATATAAATTACATCATGGAATATGTGCACTGAAGTTGATGAGACTCCTACCACTGAACATGGCTTCACAGAGAACACCACTGCACTGTGGCTTTGTCCTGCTGTCCATCCAGTTCTGTCCTGTTGTCCTTCTTGGAAAATGGCTCTGTAAATAATCCTTATTTTCAGCAAGCTGTGTGAATATGGAAGAAACACACAAGACAGGCAAGCAACATAGACCTGAAAAATCCACTATTTTTCCAACTCGCGGTAAATGGACTCTGCTGTCCTTCAGCTCAGAACCACACTGCTCATCTTCTTACCTGCTCCTGAATTGGCTCCTAATAGCTAACAGCATATGTTGAAATGTCCCTCAAACAGCTCAGAAAAGCATTTTCAAACTGTTGCAAAACCCAGACAAGACAAAAGGAATTTGAATCTCACCAGTCTTTAATTTCCTATGTAAATTATATTTTCATTGTCTTTCATGATGATCTGGGGAACTCTCTGATCACTCTGAAATCATGCGCTATATGAAATGCTGTGCTAACCCTTCAGTTTTCTAAGGATTGCCTTCGGGATTTCTGAGGATGGCCAGAAAAATTGCTGTCACATTTTTGCCATCTGTCTTTACAAACTGTACCCTTCAAAGAAAAGCAATGTAAGATTCTCACCCCAAGACATACCCCAGTCCTTTCTGCTTTCAGTAATCCCTATCTTTTTTCTTATCCTCACTTACACATTCAGGAAGAGTTTTACTAACAAAACAATTCTCTGTGGCTCGGAGAGAATCAATAATGCTTATAAGCACACTCTTTATTTATTGGCAACTTACTCCTGAGTTCCCCCATCCAGGCTATCAATAGGACAGCAATCTCTTTATAGCACTAATGACTTGCGGTAAAGTATATACATCTGTTTAATACAAATAAGGGCAAACGACTTCCCAGTCTTGGTTAGATAAAATAGAGCTCGCAAGGGTTTATCTCACTTAGAAAGAATAATTTGCAGCCTTCTCTCATTAGAAGGATAAACTATTAGAGTGGAGACAAATAGGAAAAGAACAGCATTGGAGGAACAAAGGAAGTGGGAGAGGGTTGGTGGATGGACACTGGGTTTGACATGATCTAAAAACTCAATGCTCTTAATACTAACAACCATCTAAGCAATTGACAGTAGAAAAGCGACCAGGGTTTCCCCAGACCGAGGGAAAAAATCAAAGTCCCAGGAATGTCAGCAACCCCAGTGATCTGCTGGTGCTGCTGGAAGCTGCACCAACAATTCAGTCCACCATAAACTGAATCCAAGATTGACTAGGGTAGGAAAAGCCCTTCATTTTGAAAAGGACATCAGACCAAGAAACACCCCCACCCTGCCCACCATATCCTTGTTAAGAGTGCCTGTCAAGATACATAACAGAGAGAACAAAAGTAATGCCACTAACTGCTTATCTTAAACCTCTCAGAAGTTTCACCTTCAAAAATACTGTTTCATTACTTGTCCTAAAAACATGTATAAAATTATGTCCATGCTATTTTCCATCAATATTCACAGTAATGATTGGTGATTATAACATCAGAAGCTTTCCTTAAACCTTTTCATGTTTTCCAGAGCTTCAAAAACTTGTGGCTTAAAATCCAAAGTAGAGCAATTCACACTAAGGCACTGAAAATTTCCTCATGATACTTTTAAAATCTTTTTAAAAAAGGAATAAATTTTTTAAAAGGATTTTTATATACAGCTCTCCCTCCACCCCAGTAATGACATTAAAACCTTAGAGAGTCACAAGATTGCAACACATACTGAGCCTTTTGTTTTTGTTCTTTCCAGAAAGCACTAAAAAGCAGTCTCATCTATGTGCTTGGTACCTGAAATTAACGGGCTTCCCAGGAAGACATCAGTTAGAAATAGAATTTTTACATTTCTTCACATTTCTGTCACACTGTTCTCAAGGTCACCCAGTTTCTCTTGTTGCTGCTCTAGACTATGAACACCCTCAGCTCTGCACCATTAGCAGATTCCTACCTTTTGTGCCAATGATTATAATGGAAAATATTAAATATGGCCTTTCCCAGAACATATATCATCCTGTGAAGATGTTTCAACAGAGATCATCTAGTCTAAAATTACTCTGTTTTCCAGTGACGAAATTATTAGGCAAAAATACCCCTCATTTTTAAACACATGGATCTCTTTTAGGAATGCTGTGAAGAAGCAGCATCCATACTTCTAGGAACCCAGGCAGATAGTATCATCAGAGGGCCAGGACATAGATTTTCCTGCTCCCTTGTCACTGTTGCTGTATGTAACTCCTTCCAACGGTATCATTTCCCTTGCTCCTCCACTGGTACCTCCGTCAGCCGCAGAGTAACTCAGGAAAGGAAACCTGTGAGGCAATCTGCTCTGAGGTCCTGCTTCCTCAGTCATCCTGTTTTAACGTGGATTTTACAGCTGCACTTTGGAATAATGTAAAATACAGTGGGGAATCTATTCGTGGCTTATTTTGCTCTAGTCCACAAACTCTCAGACATTTTCAGCTGCACAGAAGCTACAAGAAAAGGTACTTTGGCTGTATGCATAACAAAACAAACAAA
Organism: Buphagus erythrorhynchus; assembly: GCA_013400855.1. Lineage (NCBI taxonomy): Eukaryota > Metazoa > Chordata > Aves > Passeriformes > Sturnidae > Buphagus > Buphagus erythrorhynchus. Next base: position 20,064 of record VZTT01044369.1, read on the forward strand.
AAAAAAAGTATCAGCAGGTCAAACAAAACTTGTCTGAAGTTATTTGTATTGTAGAATTTAATTCTAGTCCACGTACTGCAATACTCCTCTTTTCATATGCTGGAATGCCTAAGTTCCAGACGAATTCGATGTTAGTGATATCAGTTCTGTTTCTATGTCCTTTTTAAGAAATGCTACTGATTTCATTTTTTTCATTTTTGCAAAGCACAACGATTGTTAACTTCACACGGCGGGCATTCGTGCTGTCACCTNTACTGCAATACTCCTCTTTTCATATGCTGGAATGCCTAAGTTCCAGACGAATTCGATGTTAGTGATATCAGTTCTGTTTCTATGTCCTTTTTAAGAAATGCTACTGATTTCATTTTTTTTTCATTTTTGCAAAGCAAAACGATTGTTAACTTCACACGGAGGGAATTCGTGCTTTGCCCTGCCTGTAACTACGCCCGGCGAGTTCGTCAGTGCCGCGGGTCTCACCGCCCGCAGGGACAGGGACAGGGACAGGGACAGGGACAGGGACAGCTCCGCGGGTCTGCCGGAGCCCCGAGCGCCAGCCCCGTCTCACCGCCGCCACAACGCACTGGGCACGGAGAGAAGCGGCGGCAGCGGGCAGCGGGGGAAACCCGGGAGACCGGGAGCGGCGGGGGAAACGAGACCGGGAGCGGCGGGGGAAACGAAACCGGGAGCGGCTGAGGGAACGAG
>VZTT01044369.1:24333-39043 GCA_013400855.1 Buphagus erythrorhynchus
CGCGCAGGTGCCCGCGCGGTTATCTGCGCGCGGGGCGCGGCGCGGAGCGTCCCCGCGGCCGCCGGACACGCGGCCGGGGCGACGCGCGGAGCTGCAGGTCCCGCATCCCCCTCCCGCCGGATCGCGCGTGGAGCGCATTGCCCGTAGTCCGCCGGGACGCGCCGCAGTGGGGGCTCTTTCTCCCGGGACTCACGGTCTGTTGTTTCGCCGCTCTTCAGCCTGGACTTTGGAGGTGCGCGCCGCGGGAGCGGGCGGGCAAGCGCCGGGATTTTCTTGTTCCCAGCAAACTTTGGCACTTGCTGTCGCTGAGATCCCGCGAGCGGTGAGCAGCCCGTCCCGCCCGCGGCCGCGCTCCCGGCGAGGGTCCCCAGCGGAGCGGCCGCGGCGCGATTGGGAAGGACCCACGCTCGCTGATGCCCGCAGATGTTAGCGGTGGGACAGATGGATGCTAATCGCCAGAGCGCATTCGTCCTTAGCAGTGCGCCGCTAGCCGCGCTGCACAACATGGCCGAGATGAAGACCTCCCTGTTCCCCTACGCCCTGCAGAATCCCTCCGGTTTCAAGGCGCCGTCCCTGGGCGGACTCAACACGCAGCTCCCCTTGGGGACACCGCACGGAATAAGCGACATCCTGGGGCGGCCCGTGGGCAGTGCCAGCAACCTGCTGGGCGGGCTGCCCCGCATCAACGGGCTGGCGGCCTCGGCCGGGATGTACTTCAGCCCCGCTGCCGTCTCCCGCTACCCAAAGCCTCTGGCGGAGCTGCCGGGACGGCCGCCCATTTTCTGGCCGGGAGTGGTGCAAGGCTCTCCCTGGAGGGACCCCCGGCTCGCCTGTCCCGGTAAGTGCGGCCGGTTCTTGCAGGGCGCGGGGAGCAGGCGACCTGGGGTCCAGAGCCGGGGCGGCCCCAAGCCGGCGGACGAGCGCGGTGGACGGGGCGGGCGGCAGGAAGGCCCGATGCGGGTCACTCGGTCCTCACGGCCCCGGGTCTGTCCTGGACGGAGCCCTGCTTTAGAGCCGAATCCCCGAAGCGGCTCCGCAGCGCCTGGCGGGGCCCGGCTATGGGCCGGGGGCAGGGCAGAGTTCATCCCTGACGCAGCTCTTTCTCCGCTTCCAGCTCAGACTGGGATGGTTTTGGACAAGGACGGCAAGAAGAAACACTCTCGACCGACTTTCTCTGGGCAGCAGATATTCGCTTTAGAGAAGACCTTCGAACAGACGAAATACTTGGCAGGACCGGAGCGCGCCCGGCTCGCCTACTCCCTGGGGATGACTGAGAGCCAGGTGAAGGTAGGTCCGTCCTGTGGGCTCCCACCTCTCCCGCTCCCTGCCGCGGCCGCTTTCTGCCATGTCGGTAATTCCTAGTAGCCGCGAACACTGCGCAATTATTCAGGGATTTTTTTTTTTTTTTTAGTGTCAGTTAGAATTGAAGTTACATTTCGATATTGGATGGATTTTAGGCTAATTTCTACCTATTTTGTGCTTAGAGCTCTCTGTGCTGTAAACGATTTAAAATAAATAGACATATTATATTTAATGAAACCCCCATCACAACAACGACAAAAGCCCCCCGCAGGTATTTTTTTGTAAAGGGTCACTTCTCCACTGGCACTACTTTACCTTGTGTAATCCCGCAAATTTTTTAGCAAAGCCTGCAGGTGCATCTGAGTGCTGGGGTGCACTGTAAGTCAAAAATTCTTATTTTTCGTATAAGAAAAATGGCTATCGTATTCTGTTTTCAACAAACGACTGTTCTGGGAAGCTGCTGATTTAACCGTCGTGCAGCCCCGCAGAGCCGGGCAGGTGTCCCCAGCGGGTGCCCCCTTCCCAGGAGCCCTCCGAGGCTCTGCCTGGGGCAGGCTCCGCTCCGAGCGCCCGCAGCCCCGCGGTGCGGATGGGATGGGGCCGGCGGGGGCAGACGCGGCGGCGGGACCGAGGCCGTGGCTGAGCTGTGCCCGGTGCCGGTGCCCAGGTTTGGTTCCAGAACAGACGGACCAAGTGGCGGAAGAGACACGCGGCAGAGATGGCCTCGGCAAAGAAGAAGCACGACTCGGAGACGGAGAAGCTGAAGGAGAGCTCGGACAATGAGGACGATGACGAATACAACAAGCCCCTGGACCCCAACTCAGACGATGAAAAAATCACGAGGCTATTGAAAAAGCACAAATCCACGAACCTGTCCCTCGTCAGCCCCTGCAGCACCAGCTCGGATACGTTGTGAGGGCGCGGGGCCGACGGCCGCGGCGGGGGTGAGTGTAAACTGGGTGTTTGAAGTGGTGTGTTGTACAGCCTAAGATGTATGTGAAATGTATATATTTTTTACAGAATAAGTTATGAATTTATTTTCTTTCTCATCGATGTAAATTTCACAGAAAATTTTTCAACTTTTTGGGTTTTGTGTCCCTTTAAGGTTTCCCACTCTTTACTTTAGCTTTCCTGTTAATTTCCTGCTCCTAACAATCAGGTTTTTTTAAGATTTCTATGGGTCCCAAGTCCGAGTTCAGCCACTTTGTATATAGTAAATTTCAGAATTTGTGATGTATATTTCTAGTGTAAAAACGGCAATTTTCTTTCACTCCGTCCCTCAGTGTTTTGGCAGTTTCATTTCTCCTGCCTCTGGATTTTATGCTTAATAATACCAAAAAAGCCAAACCAATGCCCCAAAAAAGCACGAGAGGAAAATGGACACCTGATTTTACATTAGAATGTCTCCACACGTGTTGGAAAGACTTTGTATAAATCAATAAATTATTTAACAACCTTCTCCTTTAGCGAGTTTCTTCCCACATTTCTGTGCCGGGGCCGGGGACACCGGAGCTTCTGCAGGGTGCCCGATGCTGCTCCGCAAGGGGAAGGGAGCAGCTGCGCCCGGGGACCGGCAGAGCCCCGGCCCCTGTGGCACGGCCGGGGGCCGCGGTCGGAGAGAGAGCCGGGGCTGAGCGTGCAGCCCCAGCTGCCCGTGCAGCGCTTCGGGCGGGTGACAGGGGCCGGGACACAGCCATGGCGCTGCCCGAGTACCGGCCGCGGCAAAAACCCGGGGCCGAAGTTTCTGAGATGAGGGAACGGCCTGCGAGGTCCCCCACCCTCCCGCACCTTCCTGCCGGCCTTTCCGGCCCGGACCGAGCTCCGCGTGGTTCCGCGGCCGCCAAAGCGCTCCCAGCTGCCCCGATCTCCGCATTTCTCCCCTTGGCACACGCTAGTCCGGGTGACTGTGAGCCGCCCGCGTTGTTAAGATGTTTTTTTTTTTGCCGCGTTTGTTTTTCTTTAAAGGAACGAGAACGTGTCTTTCGTGTCTCAGCTATAGCTTCGCAGCCCGAGCAAAGGCAGCAAGCGGCCGCAGCGCGGGCGCTCCTGCTGCCCCTTCCCAGCAGCCAGCGCCGGGTGCGGGACCAGCGCCTGCCGCACCGCAGGCCCCCGCTCTGCCTCCGTCTGGCTCCCCACATGGCGGAGGGCATCGCCCGGGCCTGCCCTGCTCGCCCTCTCTCGGTGCCCCGGCCCGTACGGGGCCATCAGCAGCTCCCAGAGTGTCGCGGCACGCCACGGGCCCGCGTCGGGGCGGTTCTGCTGCGGACGGACGGGGGCCCGGTGCCGGCCCTCGCTGTGTCCGATTCCCCTTCGCTCCTGCCGAGAGTCCCGCAGGTCTCTACTCACCGAACGCGGCCGCGCCCAGCTGTGCCGCGGCTACAGAAGGAATAAATCGAGCTGAGGTCGGTCTAGTCTTCGTCTGGCTGTGAGCACGCTGAGGCCGGGCCGTGTTCGGGCTCCTGAGTGGAAGCGGCTGGATAAAAACGCCTGCGCTCGAGCTAATCATTCCCACCTGCCTCTTCCCAAAGTTCTTACACGAAACGAGCTCGGAAGGGGCGTTACGGGAGAAGGGGGCTCCGAGGCACGGCCCGGGCAGAGGGGGAGCAGCCCCGGCCCGGTCGCCCCGGGGCTGTCCCGGGGTGTCCGCTGGTATCGGCCTGGCCCGGCTCGCCCCGCGTCCCCGGATTCGCCTGCGGGCCTGTTCAAGTGTGAAAGCTGCGTTTTATGAATTTCTGAGGGCTCAGTTCGCGGCATTCTCAGCAGCTCACCCCGGCAGGTCACTGCTGCGCCCTCCACCCCGGGGAGCTCGGGCTACAGCGAGTTCATCCGCACTCGGGGCTGCGGTCCCTGCTGGAAAAGGCTGCAGAGGTTTCTTCTGAAACTCGCGACAATCACGGAGGAGTCTATGGTGGCACGTTTACTGACCTGCTGAGGACTAGCACCTTGTGAACAGCTCGGAAAGCTGCATCACCTTCCTCTCATCAGCGCCTTTTACTCGGTTTGTATTGTGTTTTGATTAACACCAGAACTGCATCCTATCATAGAGGTTTTCATGCGAAAAACACCCCTGTTAATTGGCAGATTAAAAGGTATCTCAGTAAGAAATGTGACAATTTAAAAATTTCCCTGTAGTCACCAAATTAAAGGGGCAGACACAGCCATGTTCACCATGATTAGTTTTATTGCTTGAGAACCAGAGTACTCATTTCTAAAGGCCTTCAGAGTTATCATGAGTTGAGTTCGCTTAAATAGAATTACTGTGTGGTTATAATGCAACATGGCACAGTAACAATACAGAGCTGCAGACACCCTTTGGGCAACAATACTTGCTATAAACTGGGCCGTACTGTTGAGAAAACTCTGCAAGCGGACATCAAATCATTTCCAATGGTAGTGATTTATACCAAAATCAAGCATCAATCTAATGCCATCACGCAGTCCATGAACTCCGTAGTGTTCTAAATTAAATCAATAAAACATACATTTGTGTTTCATCAACAGACTCCCTAATCACCTTTTAATGTTGTATTTAGTGGTGGGAGGAAAATTCCTGTAACAAGACTATATTGTAGGCTGCACTGAGCTACTAACCAGGAAAATTTACAGTTGGGTTGATGGTTGTTTTTTTTTTTTCTTTAATACTGTATAAATACAGTCTGTGTCCAATACAGTTGCTACTTGAAGCAGACTATTGTTTTCTTCTCCCATGTTGTTATTGTTTCAATAACGAATATGGCACCATAAAACAGTAACAAAAGACAGACAAAAACAGTTTACAAAATTCTGGAAAGTTACACCCAAACCTAGCTAAGAACTTCACATTCAATCCTTAATATTACATAGAAAGAAGAGATTATAGGAGTAACAAAGTGAAACTGCTAATATATATGCTATATAGTATGCTATATATCTGTATCCAGGATGGCACTGCTATATATTATTTATTATATAAATGTTGGTTGTTGATGTACACTTAACTAAACCTGCTAAGACTCCAATACTTACTGCTGATATGGCACTCTCAAGCATTCATATTGGAAAGTATATTTAGCATAAGTTTTGGTCAGGTTTATAAATTATTTATATATCTGTGTATATATACACATACATACATATATATACACACACATATATATGTATGTATAGAAAGCAGCTGCTGTGTGATTCAAAAACCATGTAACATGGCAGTATAGTAAATAAAATGAGAAAAAAATTAAAAATGAAAACCAAAATACTAAAACTAAAACACAAACCATAAGCCTTGGTCAAAAAAGAAAATACCATTTAAAACCATCAATATCTCTATCTATACAATCCAATGTACAAAATCCCAAAGTGGTAAAGATATATAATGGGTATGATACCTTTAAAAGTTTGTAATATGCTGAAATAGCTTTTCCACATCGACAAACACTTATTAAAAGTTGAAGGTTGTGAAATCTAGAATACATCTAGTAACATCTCTGCTGTCTATTTAGAGTTTTGGCAACAGAACTGTGACATATATATAAAAAATAATTCCACATTTCTACTTGATGTCACATGAACATACAAGACAGTGAGGTATGTGAGGCTTCTCTTGAACAGAGTCCAGATGCTGAAGCATAGTGTACGATCAGCAGTCTAAAAATGTGGCACTCAGGACTGGATTTATCAATACAGCTGTTAGGATTACAGATTTCAGTGTGCTGCCTTCCCTCCTGGCTACAGTGTGGTTTCACGGAAAATCTTCTCACCTCGTAGGCATCTTTTTCCTGTTGCAGAATTGGCATTTTTTAAAAAAGAAAGATAAACACAGGGGAAATGATGTAGAAAATGTAATAGAAACGTAAAGAAAAAAGATGATATTTACCACCACATCACTGCACGACACAACACTTGTGCACATTTGCAATAGGTTTACCTGCCCCAGCAGCTATTCGAAAGGACAGGAACACAGGCTGCAGCAAGTTAGGGAAAAATAGAAGTTACATGTTTGAAATATACGTTCGTGGTTTTTTTTGTTTCTTTACAGTCAGTAGTAAATACAACATAAACTTCTCTATGACTGGAAACAAAATGTTGCAACAAGTTTTTGAATTAATCTAACTACAAAACGCACAAGGGAACAACATCGTCTCCTCACAGATTTCAGCTCCCACTGAAACCTAAGGGAACATTTTCCACAGGTTTCTGTGAGAAGAGGCTCAGGTCCCATACACATCTCCCTTTTGTAACAGTGCCACACCACTTTGGTGATGAAGGAAACAAAAACTGCTGTTTCTGAACTGGCTGACCCAAAGCTTTTTGTTTATTGCATAAGTTAGTCAGTTGCTCTATTTTAAAACCTTGGACAATTCTGGACCAAATGCCTCAAGTGCATTTTTCCTTAGAAGACAATTCTCTGTCTCACAAGAACTCTGACCATGGAATTAAACAGGGGTATGTATTGGTGAGTTCAGATTTGTGTGTACACATGCATCCACATATACAATTACCCACTATCCCTCTCTGAATTATCATTCAAGAGCCTCAGTGCTATTTTTAGATAGGCTTTCAGAGGTTACCTCTTACTCCTCAATTGGCTTTTTCAAAGAAAGCAAATACTCTGTTTTATTTTATTTCTAGCTTAGGTTTCCATCTGGTATCTTCAGCAAAGAAGACAGTAAATTCAGGTATTTTATTAATTTCAACAACTGGTATTTATGTAATTATTTATCCTTTTTCTATATTCTTTTTATCACTTGTTGTTTGAACATGGAACTGCCAATATGGTCTTTTACTAATAAGCACCTATGCATCAACCTCGTTGAAGCTATGCTTTCAAAGTATAGTTGATAACCCAATGAAATCACTTGTGTTTTGCTAGAAGAGTTTTAAGTGTACAGATGGCTGCTCCTCTTCACTTGCACCGTATCCTGCTTTCATTCTAGCACCCGTTGTCCTGTTCTTTGATTTCCTACAAGCAGCTATTCTGATACACAGACTGACTGCAGCTGAAATCCTCTTTGAAACATTTTCAAGGTGTGACTTAAAAATAGGGCAGAGATATAGCTGATTTACAATTAATAGAACCTAGTGCATACATTCTCCTTCCTAATAAAAAACATAGAAGATAAAAGACTAAAATGTTTAATTTAATTACCTTGTGATCCCCCATGCAGACATTTGGCCCAATGTGGTCATATATTACTATCTTCTCATCATTTTCTGACTAGTTTAAAAAAAAACAGAACACAATAAAACACCAGTCAGTCCAAGAATTCTCCAGATTACACACACCAAAAGGAACATTGGAAATACTGTGCAAACAGATGAAACAAGTTTCTGAATGAGGTGATATTAACACATCTTTGCTTGGCTTCTCCAGAGAAAGAATGTGTAGAATGAACTTTTATGCCCAGTACTGCTTGCAGTAATTTGTGCAGTTTGCCTGCATAAAAAACCCCTGAGATCTCTGTGCCTCCTCCCTGCTGCTGGGACCTTGGGAAATTCTCGTGGCTAACTGTGCTAAGTGAAATGAGTGACTCCTTGTAGTTGCATTCCAGGCTCCTGCTGCAAAATGCAGCAAGCACATTTGGCCAGTCCTTTTTTAAGAACAACACAATTTTTATTGAATTAGGTGAGATAAATGTTCTTTGAATTAAATGCAATCCATGTTGCCTTATAACAGCATTTGATTTCATCATACAGGGGATTTTAAATGTTCAGAGAGATGAATGATTACTTTCAGGTTATGAGTATAATCTTTAACCATTTCTCTGAGATAAATTTCTTCATCTGAAAAAAAGCATTCAGTGATTTTAAGAAAAGCAGCAAATGACGGATGACATTCCTCCAGTCTCCATTATGAATTGCTTTCATTTTGTTCCATGTTGAACTTTACCCTTATACACTGACTTCTTTAGCATTTTTATCTTAATGAATAATAAAATGTACTCATCTTTCTGCCTTTTGCAATAAATGTGATTTGGAGGAGCTATTTTGATTCTCTAGCACAGTACTTCAGGAATAAATACAAATACATAGCCATACAAAATGATTTCTTATTGTGCTAAACAATTTCTATAAGCTAATTAAATCTGTAATCTGCACACTCTCCAGTCTCTAATACAATCATAGAAGTGCTTTAAACTAGTTGGCAATACTAATTTATTTTGTAGGAAACAGCCAAGACTTTCTCATCTGCAATCAGTCAAGTTTGACTGGGCAATAACTTTATATAAACAGTAGCATTTAGGACTATAAAGTTAAAACTGAATTATCTTTAATGCAGTAAGGAAGCTTAAGGTCAGATTTACTTTACAGCACGGTTGTCTGCCAAAAATATAAAAACATAACCTTCTGCATTGTATGCATGAGCACTTTCCAATATTTCAAGATCATAATGCCACCAGCATCGGAAGTGAGGATACATTCATCAAAAGCGACTTGATAATTTACAAAGGCAGCATAAAATTGTGGATTTTCAACTGCATAATCTTTAGACAGATAAACAAATTACAGCAGTGCACAAGCAGAAACAATATACACTTGGCTGAGCATTCATTACTTCATGCGACCAGGCATCAGCGCAGCTCCCGAGCAGTGGGCAACCTTTGGTGGTTTAGGGCTCAGGAAGCATAAAATAACATGATGGTGAGGTAACCGACCATGGCATGATAGATGATGTTGCATGAAAGCTGTTTACAGCCCCATGTCAGTACAATCTGTAATGCCTACTGTGTAGCTGAGCACTCTGTACAGTGGCAATTTGTGCACCCTATCCTTTCTTTACCTAGGATTTAAATGCAGATTTACTACAAGTTTTGTTTGAAATAAAATATAGAATTGCCTAGGCAGAAAAAGAAACACTTTAATTGCCTATAAGAAAAGTTAATACAGCAAAATAACTACTTGCATAAGAATATTCAATAGATAGTTACAACTGAAAAAATTCTTTAAAAATCCATATACATTTATATTTTAAGGTTTTGTTACAGTGTAATCAGTTAATTAAAATTTTCTTTTACTTTTTTCAGAGTTCCTTTAAAAGCTTCGAAGTATAGGCCTCTAAAGTGGAGTAAATTCTCAGTCAAGGCCAACACTGCTTCTTGCATAGAACCACAGAAACCTGTAGGGTCATTTTGCCCTTTCCTCTATCAGTTTGGCATTCTTTTCTAATGGCAATTTTCATTATGTTTTATGGGCCAGAATCCCGGTCTGGCTTTGGGCTGGATAAGCTGACTCCTATGTTGGTATGGAGTTAAAGCCCAGTCTGGCCTCAGCAGCACTGTCACTTTGCATCCGAGCTTCTGGAGATGTCCCAGGCTGCCCGACCACAACTGCAAATGCAGAGCTCCAGAGACAGAGTTATGTGCACTGCTGAAGGTGAGCTTTGAGCGATCCAGCTGATGGGCTTTGTTCCACAGAGACTGGAAATTGTAACTGACCTCACAGTTACAAACTTCTTCAGTGCTCTAACTTTGTTTCCCCTTGTTATATCCAAGTTATAGCCCTCTAGATAATCAGAAAGAATTCCTTTCCCTTTGTACTGTTTACACTCTTCAAGCTTTTGTGTACACTTCTATCTCCTTATTCATAGCTTAAAAAAAAAATCTTCCCTCGTTGGCCACTCTTTTCATGGTTTTAGTCCTTTGTTCTTTAGGAATTTCATGGTCGTCAAGCACTATCGGTAACATTTTGGGTAAAGTAGCACTTTTTCACATGGTATCTTGTATAAGCAAAACCAATAACACTGATTTTGACATTACCATTTGACTATAAAGTCTATATTGCCCTTTAGGCTTCACTTTTTTTTTACTGAATACTGCAGTACATGCATTGTCTAAAATTTCGGGTAAAATTTCATGATGTCATGCAGACAGTTTTTACACATTAAACATGTGAGGAAGTGAATTGACTTGAAATTTGAGTAGCTGTGGAAAACACAGCCTTTCAGTGAGTTATATACTGCAAAGCAAACAGTCTAATCACGAGATAAATAACCTCGATGAGAGAGAAAAAGAAGGTTATAAACTTCAGGAGAGCAAGTTTCAAGGGTGTAATTAATTTAAACTGGAAAAAAAAAGCCATGAAGCTATAGAACATTGACTTACTTGGAAGATTATTTTCTGTAATTCACTCCCACTAAACTGCATTAATTATACAGGAGCACACAGGCAGACACATGACTTTTGGCAATTTTGGGTTCAGTAAGTCTGTTCGAGTCATACAGTCTGGGCAGCAAGACTGCAGCACATCCATTTCTGCAGCTGCCCACGGCCCCTGCCAGCTGGCCAGCTCAGAGCACAGGGAAGTGGGGGAGATCTCCTACCACATCCCATTTCCTGATCTGTTCTTGGCCCTTTAGAACCAGTGTCAGCAGGACAGGGGCTGGCTGCCAGGAGCATGCACACAGACAGAGGCAGTGGGAGCTGGCACAGGTAAGCAGCTGACCTGGCCAGTGCTTCCAAGGAAAAGGAGGAGGGCAGAGTGGAACAAGAAGAGAACAAATGACAGAAAACTGGAAGGCTCCTGAACTATATTCAGATCATTTACCCTTGGACAGAGCATCACCAACTAACCTGAACCCTATCTTATAAACACTAAAATCCCAAGAGCAATGGCATGTTCTAAAAATGTTGCACAAGCTTATCTCTAAAGCTCTAATGGTGTCTAAATTTAGGCACCTAATTGGTGTACCAAAGTTAGGATCCTACCTGCTGGAGACTATCCTCATTCAGGGGACAGCAATAGATTTGGTCTGTGTAGGACCTGACATATTCTTTCTTAGGAAATCTACCACTCTGGTAACTCAGGTTTTTCTCTCAACTGCTGACTCCTTAGCCAGCAGCCCCTTGTACCTGCTCCTGTCTGCATCCCTGCTGAATCCTTGGTAGGGGCAGTGCTGCTGCTTATGCTCACTGTAGGGTGGACTGGGCTGGGGGACTAATGGGGACTTTTATAGGGGCTTTTTATTTTCTGTTATTGTCTTCAAGGCAAGCCTTTAAAGTCAGCCTCCCAGTGCTATGCATCCCTGCACAGAAGAGGCACAGGACAGAACTGGCACTGAGCTGCACACACTGGCAGCTCAGACACCAAAAGAAGTGCTTGTGAAATCTTGTCTTTAGTCACTGTCAGCAGGTTTATGGGGACAAATCTCCTTTCTTGGGTGTAAAGCACTGGAGGCACACCCCTCCATTTACTACCACTGTGTGCTGTGGAGTCTTTCAGCCCTACCCACCTTTGGTGCAGATAAATGCAGTGTGGAGGCAGCGGGGCTGCAGGTCTGTACTTACTTTCAGAATGAGCTCCTTGGCTGAGTGGGACATCAGGATTCTGTCACACCAGGCTGGACATCTCGTGTTCATGTACTGCCTTCCCTGGCTAGAGTCCTCGCTGTAGGGATAACTGCAAACAAATCCCAACCACAACCATCAGTGACTCTTGGCAAAGCAGCCTGAAACCTCTGGCTCAAAGGGCCATATTACTTACAAAACTTCACGGTTAAAAAGCAGCTCTTCCAGACACTTGGACATGTTTATCTTTTTCTTCTCCTCCCTCTTTCATTTTCATGTGCTCTTTCTCTAAATCTCTCTCAGATCTACAACTCTACTGTATGGTTAACAAGTTAAGACACACACAGTTTCAAAACTCTCACCTCCTAACTTGTGCATTTGCATGTGAGAGCATTTAAAGACAGCAAACTGTTTATCTGTGTGGAAGTACAAAAATCAGTTCAACAACAACTTGAAAGTAGACAAGAGACTACAGAAAATGTACATGCAGAAGCTGAAAAACCTAGAGAAAAAAAAGTTAAATCTTGTGCGATTACTTTGCAGGATTCTCTCAAGGGGTGTTATCCAGGAATAATTTAACAGAAAACAGAGTTCAGAGTGTTGGGATCACTGCAGCTGTACACAAACCTCTCCTATATGGATTCTTTAAGGGTGACAGAAAAGAAGACAGGACAGCAGGCTTTGCAGGAGATTTCTTCAGAACCAAGGAATCAGGAATGTGATTTAAAGAAAGTGATGCTGACTATAGAAGACACTATACCTATGAAATTCTGTTAAGAAAAAGTATATTATTTTGTAAAGACATCTTGAATAGAAGCAGATTAAATGGTAGTTACACTCTGGGGCCATCATAAACATGCTATGACTTCTCCAGTGCATTCTAACTTAGCTTTAAAGAGCAACAGAAAGTGTTTATTTTAATCTACAGAATATAACTAGAGGTAACAGACTGGTGTGAGCCCATGGGCTGAGATACCTGAAGCACCTGAAAGGCAACCTCTGGCTCAACATCAACAAGCTGAGGCCAGAATTTTTCATGTCTCATCCAAATCTCCTCATCAGTTTACTAAGACAGAGCTTTGCCTTTGATGATGGCTCACCACACTGTAAGGCCCACTGTTTTCTTAGACCATTTCCAAAATGGCATGTGGAAGTAGCTAAGAAGGAGTTTTGGAGAAATCCAGAGGCTTTGTGACAGGCTCAACTTCTTGAATATTGGGCCTGAATCAACTGAAATCTGTGCTTGATAAAACTCTAAAAGCCCCAAACATCTACATATATATGTGTGAGTGTATTTGAAAAGACATTTGCATTTTATTCTGCTCCTCACTGAATTCATAAAGGAAATACTGAGGTTTTTCTGATATGTATCTTAAAATATAATTTCTGGTATTGTAAAAAAAGGGTTTGCATGCTTGAAGAGAAACTTATTTACCATCCTGCTTGGTGTGAAACTCTGAAACGGAGACATACAGCTCTCTACCAAATGGGTTTACAAGCTACACTGCCATTAAAAAGATTAGCCATGGCAAACATCCAAGAAAAGAGTACTGAATGTATTGGAACAAACCAGTGATCTCTGTACGTTTTCCACCTCATCAAACCTAACAAGACTCATTTTCAAAACATATTATGAGAATTCAATTTGCTGCTTCACTGACATACAGAAGTACAGCTTATTTCTGAGTGTCTGTCAACTGTTTTGATGATGTAATACTATACTGGTAGTAGAAGCTCTTTGTCTGCAACTTAAGGGTTGACTTTTTCTCGAAACCTCTTACTTTACTTACTCCAGAACCCCACATAACTGAAGCTACTTTTTATGACATAAAGGTATAAGAATCAATCACATTTCATATAACCCTTCCTCTTACAGCATTAGCTGTGTGGCTTTTGAAATATGATGTTCCATACCTGGAATGATCTGTTACTGCTATGTGTTAGAGCATTAAATCCTAGAGCCTATATTCTATGAAATGGTATTTATCAATTTGCTTTATTTATCTTAATGTTTTCACAAGGTGAAAACTTCTGCCAATTTTTCAAGGTCCTTAGCACTGATCACCCAGTCAAAAAGTTACTGTAGTTTACAAGTATCTTTGACAAATCAGATTTCTAATGGCTGAGATGAAAATAAATGCTGCAAAATTATCCAGACAAAATGACCTGTAGGTAATAATTTAATATAATAAAGCGAAGCAAGCTCTTCTTTTTATAAGAAAGAATCCTTTGAAGGAAGCAAGAAGCATGGAGTGTTCTGTCTCACTGCACTAAAATGAAAAAAGCTCCCTCCCTCCATTCCCTCTGGCGAGTGGAAGTCCTCATCTCAGTGAAATGCTGACACTAACTTAATAAAAAATCCTAACAAGATACATGCCCCCAGAATCGGGAAAACTATTTGCCCTCCTCCTTCATACTCCAGAGGGGTCACAAACTTTAGAATAAGCAAAATTCTTTTGTAGATGGGCTCAAATAGTGGTCATAGCTAAATATGGCTCAAAATTCCCATAAGGGATTCTTTTTTCTGTGTCTTTCTGAGTTGTAGGGATATTTTAGTTTATTATATACCACTGGTCTTAAATAGATTTTAGCAAATAAAAGCTCTATTAGAGGTTTCTGGAATGTAACTGTCACTGAAGAAGTCTTTGTAAAACATGCTGCTGAATGTATACTATTCCAGAACAAAACTTTTCAAATACCGTATGCCCCAGAAGTTGTCTCCATCATCCTGTTCCATAGCTAAGTGAACAGTGGCATGAAAATAGTGTGACTGCTTCCAGAATCATCTGCATGTGAACTCAGCAGCTTTTGCTTGTCTGGAGTGTTGTCCCCAAGGATACTCTGGTGTCTTACATAATGTTGCTCCCTTGGGATGTCTTCCCAGCAGCTGGTAAGATTTAAACCCAGCCAAGAGCAGCAGTGGAAGGAGGAGCCCACAGGCACGCAGGCGTTTCAGGGAGGATGATGCTTCTGATGCAGCCATGACAGAAAGATGCTGCAGAATCAAAGACTTCAGGAAAACGCCCAAAGCTCAGAAGCAGGAGCTGAGGCAGCACTTGTTCCACACCCAGAGCCAGAGCCAGGCCCAGGAGGGAGCCCCTGCAGGCACTGCTGGCTGTGCAGAGCAGTGCACAGCTGTGCACAGACAG
>VZTT01044372.1:5421-35577 GCA_013400855.1 Buphagus erythrorhynchus
GAAGATGGAAAGACTGCACAGACATTGTATGTTCCCTATCCTTTGAACTCAAGAACTACCTAATAAAAGCCAAGTTCAAAAGCAAAATGGGAGTTTCTTCTCCACAGATTGTGTGACAGAACTGTGAACTTCTTCCCAAGGATGGTGTTTGTGCAAGGAGGTTTCATAAGTCACGAGGAAGATGGAGGTATCTTCAGAAACTAGTCACCACTGGAGATAGATGACAGCCTAAGTGAACCATTGGTCTGAACCAGGATGACCAGTCCTATCTCCTTGTATATTCACTTATGTTAGTGCTAATTCAACAAATTTTATATCCATTTTACACTGATCTATTTACCACTCACAGTAATGAGAACTACTGCATTAGGTACACAGGCAGTCTAGTCTTAGTTGCATTTGACGTACAGGCTAGATCCTTTTGAACACCAAAGAGAAATCCCATGGTTCTCTATACTTTACTATATGCTTAATAAATTTGATTAATTTTTCCAAAATACCATCACCCATGAACAAAAAATAAAATCAAATGAGGTAGCAAAGTCTTACTGTAAAGCAGCAGTAGCCTTCCTCTCCCCAGTCCACAGTCCCAAAGCAGCCAGGGCAGAGGGCTACAAAGCAAGGTTCTGCTTCTCAAGTTGTTCACTGGTCTCATGGGTTTGAGTCAAAGTTCATCCATATGTTCCCACTCAGTTCAACACTTATATAAATGCAGGTCAGCATCTCCATTTCCCAAGTTTCATCTCAAAGTAAACCTCAAAAATCATACACTCTGTATTCCAATATCTTCTCTTTTGCTTTAATCTCTAGGATACAGCAGTGTTTCTGATTTATTTTGGGTAAGTGCAGATCAATTAAAATTCCTTCAGGGAAGCCTTCTGAACCAGCAGAAAGTGAATGACTGTCATCAGGAACAAACACTTTTTGCTGTCATGGACTGGCATGTCACACTTTTGAGCAAAAACTATGTTAATTAATTCTATCCATACCTACCAGGTGTACCAAAGGAATATAACCAGTCCTTTCTGCTGTCTTACTAGATACAGATCTTTGTGTCTGTGAACCAAGTATCCCTATATGTAGAGCTGTGCATTGGCACATTATATGAAGAAGCAGCCTGTACTAACACAAAAAAACAGCAGGACAGAAATAACTCTGTTCAGACATCAGTATGCAACCAAAATCCCTTTTGCAAGATGCATGAATTAATACCTTCAAATATCACTCAAAAAACAGTCCCTTTCCAGTATATCTATATACATACTCTTTTTAGACCCTACAGTGAGGAATTTGTATAACTGACACTTTTTTTGGTCAGTTTGAAATATTGGCTCAAAGTATATTTACTGTTCAATCTATTCCCCCCTCTGAAAAAGAAGAGCCTGCTACAATGTTTGCTGTTCTGTTTGCTTCTGCAGCTTAAATGGCTTCACTGAGGATGAAAGGAAATTCACCATACAGCATGCTGATGATCTAAGACTCATACACCACTGACCTATAGCAACATTTTAGGCTACCTCTCCGTTCTATTATTTGTCCAGCTTTTCTGTTTAGAATGTAAAGGGTAGGAATATAACCAGACAGCCCAAAAGGTATTCAAGGTCTGTTTGATATCCTTCACATCACTTTGATACTAACTATAAATAGGAGCAAGCTGTACCAAACAAGAACCAAATGTTTTAGCACAAATATATGAGCAAAGACAATCTTCTTTAAAGATGGCAAAATTTAGAGACGTATGTTCCAGGTAT
This sequence comes from Buphagus erythrorhynchus, assembly GCA_013400855.1. NCBI lineage: Eukaryota > Metazoa > Chordata > Aves > Passeriformes > Sturnidae > Buphagus > Buphagus erythrorhynchus. Next base: position 7,173 of record VZTT01044372.1, read on the forward strand.
ACTAACAGAAGGTAAAACACTACTGCAGGATAAATCTACTGAAAACAATTTGATAGTAGCAATAACAATTCAGAATTATCATCACCACTACTTAAACACCAAGAAAAAAAACAAATAAGAACAGGTGGCTACCTACTTGTCAAATAAAAGTGTTGATTTTTCCTCTTTTCACATGTGAGTTCAAGTTACCATCAAAAACTTTACAAAACCTTCCCATGAATGTCAACTTGACTCTCTCAAACAAATGCACATAAAGGGGGGAAAAGTTGATATGCAATTTTATCACTTGCAAGTATTAGAAATCAACAGGAACCCAAAAAAATCATGTAACCTAAGAATTCTGTCTTTTCAAACATTTGTTGTATAATTTCACTTGAAGGTTAAATAAGCATTCATGACTGCTTTAAAAATTTATTCCATATATTCCTTAATTCAATTATACCTGGTAGAAATCCACTTATATCAAAGATACATTAAGAAGTTTTTACATGAAGAATTTCCTNTGCGATTTTAAAGACACAAATATATTTCAGAGTACACACATATTATTTTGCGTGTGCAAGCTCACACCATTCCCATAAATTACCTGAGAGACAGAAAGTAAAAGCTATACATCATAACATGATCTTATTAGCATAAGTTATAGGACTTTTTTGGCAATTCATAAATATACAGCTGCATTACAAAGCCATCCCAAATAAGAGCTGATAAAATACTTTATGTCTCGACTGTCGCGTACTCTTAGAGCTTGCTGAAGAAAAATGCATTAGAGAAAAAAGTATATGAGGGCTATACAAGGAAGTTATTTCATTTTTTTGCGATTAATATGATACAAAATTCCATTTTGGTAGAGAAGCATCCAATTAATTTTACTTGCAATACCTATAGCCTATTTGGTGTAACTAAGTAAAAAAACTAGAGTAGTGGCCTGATATCATAGTATATAAAATCAAGGACTGGATTGGAGTTTTGATTTTGCTTTGGTTTAAGATTGAACAATATTTACTCTCATTTCTAATTTTATAGACTGCCTCATGTAGTATTACAATCCTGTGTCTTTAAACTATGTTTATCTAAAAGCCTTTATCCAGAAATCTTATCTCAAAAAAACATAAACTCACAAAAATAATTACTGCTTTGCTAATAAATGCCAAAAAAATATTATTAAGATGTATTAAAACAGTGGCAAATGATATAAATATATCTGCTGAAGTCTCTCCCAGCTGATCTGTGGTATCATTGTCCTAATCTGGAAATAAGACAATGAGTAAACAAGAGATCAACCATGATGTAAGTAATTAAAGCAATAAAGGTGTTATACTCCAAACTTCTCTAAATATTGTGCTAGTAAACTGAATGAAGCTGTTTGTTTTGTCTGCAATTTAAGAAACCTCATTATGCTATGACCAAAAAAAAAAACAATGCTTCAGAAAACATCGAGCTGGCAGTACTTCCCTTCTCCTACATAATAAAAAAAAAGAACGGTAGGACAAATTATCTGTCTACAGGTGAAAGGGTCTTTCTACTATGGATCAGTACCATGAAGATAATCAAAAATCTTTCTTATGTTTTTATAGAGAACTCCTGCAGGACCTGAAAAGACATGCTAAAATTTGCAATATTTTAAAATCTATTCCTCTCATCAGTTGTATACCAAATTCTTCAAATCTTCTGGATTTGGATTATCATAAAGGGAAATCATTAGGGAAATATTCCTCATTTCTCTTGCAGATTTAGTCAATACATATTTAAAATACATTGACCAGAAATACAACCTTAAGCTGAATTGCAAAAGGATAAAATTGCATGAAAACAAAAGAAAGACTTATGTTTAAATAATTCCTTGCATGGCTATCTGTCCACCATCCCGAAGGAAATGATATATATTAGATGGATGAGAGAAGACACAGGCTGACTAGCTCTACCAGGCAATCCACCAACCAAGATATAATGCTGGATTTGGGACAAGCATGTAATACTGGGTAAACTGTTGTTAAACTAAAATCCAAGCTTGGGAAGATTCAATAGATAGTGGCAAATTTATATAGTACTTCTTGTGGCAAATATGTCTGGGAATATTTTACTTCAGTCATCACCAATGGGAAAAGTGCCACCTCCTTTCCCCCATATTCCTTCCAGCTCTATCTGCCCTTCTCTTTCTAACATTAGGCTGTCATTCAGCACAGGGACATGCAGCAGGAGCTGAGGAAATGAATGTTGAGCAGTTCAGAATGATTCCAGACAAGGAGCATCACACACAATTCAGCCCATCAGGGTTATGCAATCAACACCAACACCATTAATGTCCAGTACTATCATGGAGCTGAAGCACTCTTGTATTACTGGCAGGGGTGTAAAAGGTTTCTGCAGAGAGAGAGATGTGAGAGATTCTGTAAAATTCCATTTGGCTTTTTTCCCCTCTATTTCTCCTTTTTCTCTTTGTTTTCTCTCCCCACTATCCCTTGTGCTGAAAACGCTGTCCCCCTATGCAGCTCAGTGAGGAACACAGCACATGCATGGAGCCAGCAGGGACAGGAAGACAAGAGGTGAGCATTCAGTGACAACCAGGATCCCTCCTTGTCACCTTAGGCAACGCCCAAACGCGGGATGGGCTTAGGCAGGATGGAGTGAGAGTCAGCGATGCTGAAGGCAAAGGTACAAGGGCATGAGGTTTTAAAATCAGATTATGGGTGATGAAACTCTGGAGACCGTGGCAGGCCAGACAACAGAAGCATATGTTTATTTGAGAGGATGATTTACACTGTTATGCAGAAAAAGGTAGAGTTTAACTAAAAATGTGAACATGTCTGTGCTTGATCTCATGGACCTATTGTTTCTGGGTGCTGTAAATAGGATCACATCCTTGGGTTATCTTTAAATTCAAAATTTTACTTCTGAAATTTGGCAGATTTGCATGTGAATAAATGTTCATTTACACTGGAGTTTTCTTGGAGAGTTAGACTTATTTTATTGTAATTATTTTATTGAATGGTATCACAAAGAAGTGCAAATTACTTTTTTGAATAACTGCTGTTTGTACTGTCTACTTCATTTCACCTATACAGAGTGTAGAGTGGTTTGGAGGTAAAGGTAAAATTTCCAGAGAATGCAGCAGCACAATGACTTAAACCACTCTAATCTGGAGCCAAAGCAGCCCTAACTTCCCTAACCTTCTTTAGCTCCACCTGCAGACTCTCACTCCTCCCTTGTGCTGACTTTAAAACAGTCCTGCAAAACAAGTGAACAACTTTTGACCAAAACACAGTTATCCTTGCTAGAGCAAGGGAGCAATGAGGAGATGTAACGTGGATAAGGTGAGATCACACAATTGTGATGTGGCATGGCTCGCTCCACTGTGGAAGTTCAGCCTGCGTGTTTTGGAGTGTAGACTGATGAACATTTTTTCCAGTGGCAGAGGCAGGATCAGTATCACTGCACCCATCAGTATCACTGCACCCTTCCCAGCACTGGCCACCGAGCTGTGCCAAGGAAAGCATGCATGGAGCTAGATGATCAGTGATACTGAGAAACTAACCTAGATTAAAAGTAAACTGGCTAAACAAAAGCTGCTTTCAAAGTCATGGAGTCCACCAGACCCACAAAACACTGCATGGACATTTTTAGAGGTATAGCAATGAGAAGGAACCAGAGAATGCTTAAGCCAGTCCTACAACTAAACAAGTACTTACCACCCCATGATCTGATTAGCCCACAGAGTCCACAGTCAAAAGCTATCAGATATCACTGCAGCCTAGCAAGCACCCTCATCTCCAGCTGCCTCCCCCTCCGCTCCTCTCAAGCCGACAAAGACACACTAAAATGAAGTGCAAAGACCCACACTGCAAATGAGATGGAAGTGCAGTCCTTGGGGCACAGGTGTAGGCTCTGTGACAAGGACAGGCTGCAGAAGGGCAGCAAGGACTATAGCATTAACTTTTAGCAGCTGCTGGGTTTAATTTACATGTCTTAGAGAACTGGGGCCCATTATTAGAGTGAATGTACACCAGCCCAACATGCTTTGGTTTATCATCATTACATCTGTACATAGATATGGACACGCTTATGTTCAATACCCTAAACACTCCATCGTTAGTATTTCTATCATAAACTGAAAACTAAATCAAAGTCTATTTTTTGGCCTTAAGACTGAACAATTTTTTTAAATTTCCAAAAGGAAACCCTAAATTCTACTTTATATCCCTTTTCATTTTAAAGATCTTTGATTCTTACTATGTACTTACTACATTTTTTCCAAATGCAATGGCTGCACTGTATCTAGTGTGAAGTACCTAACATATACATCATCCACATCATTTAGAGCAGACGAAAAATAATTTTGTCCATCATTCTATTATTTTCCACTTTTTAATAGTTTTTATTAATAGATGCAGGAAGGCAATCATTAAATTAAATCTTAATATGAGCTATCAGTTTGTAAACAGAGCAGCAAAGTACGGTATGATGGAACTCACAGTTCAATAAATTCTGGGGTTTATATTTAATAATTTTATGTTTTCTTATACATTAATTTTCCACACAACTAAAAACTAGTAATTTTTTAAAAAACTTAGAGAAAATGGGGGGAAATACCTTATCTGCATTTCTCTTCCAATTCCATTTGGACAACAGTATTTCCTAAATGTAGCCTATTCACTGCTGGATATGTAATTACCTTCAGTTCATAGTCTAGACATTAATGCTTTCGTAGTATTTAAGACTCCTTGTAACATGCTTGCTGCTTTAAGTAAGCAAGCTAAATCTTGACCAGATAAATTAGCAAAGAATGCAATAAAAGCTGCAATAAAAGAACTTTATCCTCCAAACCTTCAAGTTGCTGCTAAATGAGATTTCTTTGAAATGCAGATCAGTTGAACTAGATTAGTGAATTTTAGCTCCTGTCAACATCATAACAAAATACAAATACAATTGTTCACTGGCCTTATCTCCATGCTTCCATCTGCTGCCTTGTTATTTACTTTCCTTGATTTACTATGCAGATCTAAATAAGACACATCAAGGAGGGCTTACAACACAATGGCTTCTTAAGCTTTACATCAAGGTATTTGAAACTGAAGCCCTGAAAGGGCTGCCATCAAAGACATATCTCTAATGAACTTCCATATCAGAGAGGTTTGGTATTTAATACTGCTGTGAAAAGAAAAAGCTACAAATCAGAATGGCCTATGAAGGAAAATGTCTGCAAATCTTGATGAGATTAGCACCTACCAGAATTAATATCCCAATAAAAATGATATCTGTTCACTGAAGAGTTAAAATTCCAACCTTTGCAAAAATAATGCCTAGTGTCAGAATGGGAAAACTCAGCTGACAAGGTTGAAACATCAGGGAGGCATTCTTTTTTCTCCACAAATGTTCGAAAAAGCATTTTTTCTGATAGCTTGATTAAAATACTGTTGACAAACTAGCCACGGAATGAAATAATTAACACACAACAGCGCTACTGTGGTACTTTCTACAACAGTGGAATTTCATAGTGTCTTTAAAAAAATTAGCAGCAAATTCATGGCAAAATAACATAATCTGAAATGACAGCATGCAACATTTCTTCATCAATTTTACTATTTCCCTTTCTCCCCCACAGCAATCTATCGCAGTGCAGGATAAAATCTTCTGTCAGTTTGCTTTAAAAAAAAATCCTTAAGTGCCATTTCTATTACATGCCACAGCCCTACTTGTGAAGTGCAATAAACAAAGAAGTTTCCTCCTAGTGATTTAAACGCTCTTTACATACCTGATAGATTAAACAAATATAAACATCTTAGAGTTTCCAAAGTTCAGGCATAGCTTTGTTAAGTAAAACCCCAGTTCTTGCAGTGTGCTGCCATTTGACAGGAATTTTTTTGCTGGGCATTGAAGTACATAAACAAACGATACTTTTCTTTCTTATGAAAACATTTCAATCATTTATGTCCTTCTATAGCAAGGGAAGATCCCACAAGCGTGTTCTGTACTGTGGATCAATCAGCTCCAAACCGAAGTAGACATGTTGTATGCTCCAGTGCCTGGAAATCATGCTGCAGGCTCACCAGATGATGAAAACAGAGGTATGCAGTGCAGGGGAGCCCCACATGGCACCCGCTGGCTTCTGGGCATGTCAAACTTCACAACTACCCTACAGTCAATGACAGCAAACACCTTCCCTTTACTTCTTGCCTCCAAACATGTACTTGTCTTTCTACCCTCCTTCCAAATTGCAGGCAGTCTTCCAGAAACAAAGCCCCCAAACAGAAGCAGCATCCTATGGCTGTACTGCAGAAACCAGAGTTGCCTTCTTGCTGTATTTCATTTCATATGGGATATGTTCCAGGCTTACTTATGGCCAAGAGAGACCACTACTATTCCTTGTTTAATGAAATGACAAAACAACAGATTTGCATATGTAGAAGCAGGTGCTGTAACAGGTTTGATGACTCTTGACCTAAAGCACGTAAAATGATTTATCAGCAACAGCTGTCCCTAAGGTATTTGGGCTCTGATGGACAGTCAAAACTGCACCATCTGCACCACCGTGTGTTAAAAATGACAATCTGAATTAAAAGCTGGTCAACAAATCTCATATAACTAATGCCTTCCACATCCTCATCCATATGCTGAATTCCCAAGACACACAACACTTGGATTATCTATTATAAATACCAGTCTTTCAATCTAAATAAAATAAGACAATCTAGGAAGATGTGAAAAGTAAGTGCTTAGCAGTTGCTACCTAATTCACAAAGCACCTACTCAAATAATACTTTGAATGTACATACGTTTGAAATGCTTCTATGATTTCACATCATGATATAAACATATATTCTTTCAAAGTAGCATTATATGTCTTTTCAGAACTAAAAAGTAGCTATAAATATCTACATAGGCTAATATAGGGCCTTTCTTGAATGCCCTGACAAAAAACCTGATTGATAGCAAAACATCTCACAGCATGTGTCTTCTCTGCACAATGAAGGTATCCCAAGGTAGTGAGGTTTGCAGTTTGTGTTCTGATTTTTCTGTGTGAAGGGGAAATGTGTTTTTTTTTTCCCCAGACCAGAGGAGGGAACCTGAGAGTCTGAATATGACCCCTTGGTGAACACAGTGACTTGTTCTGGAGCTATGCTAGCAGAAGGTAGCGCCATATGCCCCGAGCCCCAACTTGGATGCTCTTTCTACAGTCTAATGTGCTTGTCAAAAGATGTTAAAATCACAGATTTATTTTCTCTGGATACATTTTATTATTGTAAAAAGCGAAAAGAAAGGCAAATACAATGTATTATGACTTATACAGACTAGCATCCAAAATGTACTTCCTTCAGTTAAAACTGCAAGATCTTTTTTTATCGGTGAACAGTTTCTGATGTTTTTTAACATTACGGCAATCTTGTGTTTTATATCAATCACAGTTATTGTAACTCTTATTGATTAAAAACTACATTCTAAACTTCAGTGTTAATAATTTTCCTTCTCATACAAATGAGGAAAAATGCAGCTCATTATCTGGAAATGAGTGAAAATTACCAAACTTTGCTCCACTGAATTTCACTGAATTTCTAATTATTTCATTTTAAAGACTCAGAACACTAGATATCTTACTAATGTAACATAGGCAGGAAAATTACTAAAATAAGAAAAAAAGAATCCATGAAGCACATACTGGAAGCAAATCTAAAATAACAAAAAATGTGCTTCATAGCATTTCTAAAGATAACTTAAAATGTGGTGGCACACATAAATTCATTTAGTTCATATTTTGGCCTTTAGTTTTTAGAAGATATATAAGCATTTTTTAAAATATATATGAATACACATACATATATTTGCAGGCACTGCTGAAAGACAGGAGGTCATTTTTTCTCAAGTACATAATAAAATTATCTTCCAGAATTTTGTAAGATTCAAATATCTTTCAAACATGTCATTCAAAAAGATACAATTTCTTGCAAAAACAATGAAGATTTGAAAAAAAAAAAAAGTTAATTTATTTACTTGCTAGGTTGTAACTGTCTGTTGAGAGATACAGTGATCCCCTCAAGAGCCTAAATATTTAGACAAATTTTAAAATGTGTATTATATACTTGACAGAAGGTATTTACATGACAGCCCAGAGCTTAAGCAATCTGATATGAAATATTTCCCCATAAAACAAAGTCAAGCTAGAAAAAAAGTGCAGCTCAGCCACATAAAGAGGCTTGAGATTAAAAACATAAGCATTTAGAAAGAGATTAGCCATATAAGTGTTTGCGTCAAAATTGCGATAACCTTCATCCTACTTCCCAATTCACTGGATCCTATGTATGAGTTTATGAAAACAGAGGATGAGCAGCTCACAGCACTTACTCTGTGTCTTCTTTCACTGAGCTGTTTAATTGCCTGCCCGTTACCTGCTGCCCTGTGCTCCCAGCGGTGCCGCATCCCAGGCGGCAGCGAGGCCCCGGCACGGCAGGGATGGCAATCTCACACAGCCACCGTGGGCCAGGCCAGGGGCTGGGCCAGGAAGCTCAGCTCCCTCAACTGCACTGTCAAGGTGATGTCCAAGAGAGACACAGATTGGTAAAAGGTGGAAACAAGCCTTGCAGACCTTGTTGGCAAGGGTGGACTCCTGCCATCTCCCTGAAACACAGCACAGCTCTCCCTAACACAGCTGCTGTGGAAGCTGAGGGCTCATTTATCACTTTGTGACCTACTGCACTTTATATCTTGCTGGTATTAAACAAACTACGTATTTTGAGACCAGATATTTTGTCACAGATTTTGGCAGTAACACACACATTCATCAAGGACAATTCTAAAACACCACCATGACTCAGGAGAATTCTCCATCCCTCCACAAAGACAATGAAGAGTGAGACTTGGGACCCCAACACAGCCAAAACAAACTGCCAACACATGAGAAACACTTACAGAAAAATCTGAAAAATAAACTTACAGGCATATTCTCCCACTGTATTTTGTTCTTTTCAAAAGGCAGATGAGATTTGGAAGGAGCACTGAGCTGGCTCAATGCAGCCATTGCGTACTTCATAATTGTGAATTGCTGCCACCAAGCAGCAACTTACCAGAAAAAAGGTGTGAAAGGTTTACAAGAATACAAATATTAAAAAAATATAATGTGAGCATAGAGGACCTTTTACACTCTTGTCAGGAAAAACAAGTAACTCAGGAGAACTATATCAATTAATAGAAGATGCAAAAGCAAAGGGATTAACAAGAAGCAAACCCAGAGTCAAAAACTAAATTGGAAATGCCTGGTCAAATAATTTAGGTTTGAACCATTTTTACTCGCTTTCATGTAATATTAAAATTAGATTAATCCTACCTAGCTCTGAACACCTACACAGGACATAATCTCTACCTAATGCAGCGCTCCTAGCAGAGCCTGTGGCTTTCCTCTGCATGGGAAGCCAGGGAGAGGAGCTCTTCCAGCTCAGGACCATTAGTGAAGCACCTGATGCTTGAATGGATGAATCAAGCCACTGTTAGGATGAATCACAAGAGAGAATGGACTGTAAGTTATTTGGAAGAGAAGAGGAATTGTTGGATACTTTTCTAAACTTAATGGAACTTGAGTTTGAAAAAAATCCAGCTTTAATTAATAGAAAAAGATTCATGTGGTCCAGATCATTCATCAAATCTTACAATGGATCTCTCTACAGAGGAACATGGAGTTATTTTTTCCCTTGTATTTCAGACTTTTTAAGTGCCTATAATTGAATTCTGTGAATTTAATGGTATTTGCTAAGTTAGTTTGGATACAGAACCAAACGTTTTGCTGTATTTAGCTATATCTTTCAACATTTGAATAAATGAAAAGCTAAGATATGAGGGTGAAAAATGCTGAGGATATTTGTTTTTAAAGCCCCAAAAACAAGAATCAAAATCACAGCACAGACGGACATCATGTATTTGTGGACTATAAAAAACATAACACTTGTCAAAGAAATTATTTCTGCTCTCTTTTCAAATTATAAAGCAATCTTAATATTGAAAACTGTTGCCTTTTGTAAAAGTACGTGTGTCTTACGATGTACACAGAATCGTTTGTTCCCACAGACTTATTTACTTAATATATTAAGTTGCTCAGAAAGGTCTTTATGTTTGCAGCACATAAAATATTGATTATTAGAATTTTATAATAAAATAAGGTGGCAAGCAGTAAATTTTCAGATATAATCTCTCCTCTAAAGTTTATTTCCTTTGTTTACATACATAATTCTCTTTTAAAATTTAAAAGCAGAATCTTTAAAGTGAAAAAAAACAATTGCAAAATATTCTTTATTTGAAATTAAATTCCAAGGTTGCAGAATACTGTATCTGTCCCAATTTTAGAGAATTGCTTAAGGCCTCTGCCAACCAACTTTCAAGAGGATTAGCTGTAATGAAAATGCAATATATGTAAATACAACCATGTATTTAAATGTCAAATATTTTGAACACAATAGAAAAATTACAAATTCAAAGTTATCTTTTCAAACATAATTCTATCAATTCCTTTCATGAAAGATAAAAAACTGGAAACAGCATTTTTATACTGTACAAAACATACAATATGGCAACATATTAACTTATCCTTCTTAATGTTATCTCATTATTGAACTGAATGTGTTTTCTTTATGAACACACAACATACCCCATCTTTAACACCAATTTCACAAACTTCAGATTCACCTTGCAGATTCAGAAGAATCTTGTTCCTTGTCCTAAAGCCAACAAAAGTAGGGTAGAGTACGAACTTTAAATAGCACATTTTCCTCTGTGCTCTTTGGGTATCTTGTTTACTTGACATGATGCACAATATTAGCACAGGAGAAAGAATACAATTACAAAAGAAAATAAAATCATGCAGCTAAAACTCTTCTGACTTCAGACAGATTTTTCTCATCTCTGGATGTGGTACAACCTTGCTGTGAACTATTAGCTTTCCAGTACTTAGAGACAGACGGTTTCATACTGCTCAACAGAGATTACTGCTGTCTATCTAAATAGGGCTTACAGTGGCATCAGCATATTTTATTAACTCAGAACCATAAATCCTATTCTTATGTGCTTTAAAAGACCAATACTCCTAGGGTCAGTTAAATTTACAACAGAGTGGCACCTACAAGAAAGACACTTCACAGTAAGGATATGCTGCTTTCCCCTTGGAAAATAAACAATATTTCATCACTGAGACAAAACAACAGCTTTCTAAGCAGATTTTTAGCTCATTACAACATTACACAGTACCCCAATATACTTCATAATATCTCACAACAGAGGTTTTCTTCATGTTTCAAAATTCTCCATTCTTGGCATGCTCAGCAGAACTAAACTTCTGCTCTTCTGTGAAGCTTTATTTATAAACATAGGCTGTTACAGAAGTCATAAAATTTGGGGATTTGATTTTAAAGTAATAAACCAATTTTAATCAACATCTTCTTGAATTGTGGACTGTTTACTATTTTATCTTTTATTGTAACACAACATTATTCACTAGAACTTCACTCTCAAGTAACAATATAATAATTCAATGTTATCACAGCTGTGAAAAGAAAAACTGAGCTTTGAAGCTATTTGATTTTGTCTTATCAAAACTGCTCTCTTGCACTGATTGCAGAATCTACTTAATTTGTTATTTTGTAACAAAAATGTAAAGAGACTATAAAAAGTAAAGAGTTAGAAGTAAATATTTTGATCAACCTAATTCACTTCCAAAAAAACCCACCAAAACCCCTGCTGTTCCTTTTTAGAAAAATACCTTGGCATTTAAAGACAAAATAATAGCATGTGACTTGTTTACATGAGATAGAAATAAATCCTTCCTAAATGTACAGAGTACAAAGTTTTCCTTTGATAATGTATGAATAACATTTTAAGAAAGGCTTATAACACTTAGCAAATACTTTGACTATTTAGCAACCTCACCAATAGAGCTGCTTGGACACCATGGTGATGTACATCATATACAGACTTCTGCAAACACATCAACTCAACACAAGCATGCAGCTTTAGCATACAGAGAGGAACAGCATGCAATTACACTGCATGTAACGAGGCAGGTGTTGCATGATTATATGGTGCATCACTAAGAAAGTGGGGAAATGCTGACTCAAAAACACTGATGACTTGCATGATATTCATGCCAGAAAAAGTATAGTTTGGAACAAACCAATAAAGTGGCTGGGCCTCAGGAAAAAAAAAACAAAACAAAACAAAAAAAAAAAGCCCAAAACCAAAAAACTATGCATGCTATATACTTTAAGGATTAAGACATCTAATAAATATGAAATTAACCCAAGTAAAATTACACAGAAGCTCTTTTCTTCAAATGCATTCCAGTCTGCATCTACATGAATATCATGCTGACTTTGAGCAAGAAGGCACAATCTCTGGTTTCTTACATCTCAAACTTGATTCTTAGTAGGTTTTTCAATTCAGAGATTTCCCAGTTGGGCAACCCCCACTTTGCCAACTGTTTTGCACGAACATCATCCTCAGAGACACTACTCAGAGTGATGCCCTGATTCTTTAAGGTGCATCAGTGGTCACAGAATTGTTTCTTAAGACAGGGCTAGTGGTTTAACAATGGGAATACTTCCTACCTCTTCTGTCTCTCTTCCTTTCCATATGAGCCACTGGCTCCCACTGCTTACCTTATAAAGTCTACAGCAATCTCAGATCCTTCTGTGAGCCAATTCAGTTCACAGAAAAGGAAGAAAGCCTATACAGACTTCTGCTAAATTAATTTTTCACTGTGTTGCTGAGTTAACTTGATGCAGAGAAGGGTCTGCTGAACTCCAGATGAAGCTCAAGAGAGGTCGCAAGCCCACATACATGAGCCCACAGGGGTGAGAAGAGGGAAGGGGATGGCAGGCTGAAGGCAGGGGACCAGGGAAAAGCCCTTTTCTTTAAAACTGGCAACAGCATATCGTAAGAAGAGATCAGCTGTCTGTGAAACTAGAACTCCACTCCAAAACTGACTGTCTCCAGTTCAGTACTTACAATGAACCTCCTTCTAGTTCATTCATATGTTACCTCTTCACTTTCTCAAGCACGGGAATTTTTTTTCTTCTGAAGACCCTAGCTCAGACTTGCTTCTCAGAAAATACTTGGGTTCCACTGTACATGCCACTGGCTATCCTGTAGCTCCAACACCTACTGAAATCCTGGCCAGACAAGCCCAGATTCACACTTCTTCCCTCCCTCACAATAATCCCAAGCTAAAACAATTTGAGGCTTACAGTCAAATTGCTACTCAATCTGTCTCACAGTAAAGAGTATCTAAATTTGTATGCCACTTCCTTCCAGTTAACACAATGGAAATAAGAGCTGGGTTTGTAAGTTATTTGTTTGTTAGTACTTAGAAGAGGTGGGGAGGAAACAAAGAACAATATAAAGGAAAAAAAGAGCATTGTGCTGAGCCATCATGCATCCCATATGATTGTTCCTGGATTTGTCGAGTAGATTTACTTACAGTTGTATGTACTGTGCTCTTATTCTCACTTTCAGTCTGTATTAAAGCAAGTTGTAAAAAATGCAAGTGGAGACATAAAACTACTTCGTCAGTAGTGTGAGCAAAGGCTACTGCAAACCAAAACACACAACACGGAGACCTCTTAAATAATTTAAATGTGTTTTTGGAAGAAAGGTCTTACAATTCCTGAAAGTAACAGACAAAGAGCTTAAGCAGAGATGGCATTTTGGCAGGTATTTGGAGAACTAAGCATCATTTGGCCCTGTTGATAAACTGCAAGCAAGACTCATAGGTAGACCTTAACTAAAGGTCATCCTTTAGTCATGGAGGCCAAAGACATCAGGGGAGAACAGATGGGGACAAAAAACTTAGGAAAGTAGTAGAACCTGTTTTCACTGCTGACATTCAGAGGTTTCCAGGCTACTATATAGCTCCAAATTAATGACGACTAAGCATTTTGTCAACAATTTGAAAAACAGTTGTTCAAGCTTTCAATGCTTGAAACTAAGCTTTGGAAGGTTTTCAGAACACAGTACTTTTTACCCAGACTTTCCAACTCAATCTTTGAATAAAGCAACTTTTCTTTAGAGAAAAGTGGCTTTTGAGAACGATTTATTATTAAGTTAAGCCTCTGCTGCCAAGTGCAAGACAAGATCCTCCAACAGACTCTACATGCTGTAGTAGTACTGTATATTGCCAAAGAATCTGCAGGAGGCTGCAGGTCCAGACCCAGACATATATCCAGCTGCTGATGCATGTTTCTTGGTTGCAAAACTAACTGATTACTCAGTCCATTTTGATTCTCCCTACTCTCAGCAAAGCACAGGCCAGTTTTTCACCCAGGGCAAATATCCACAGCTCCTCTAAAGAAGCATCTATATTCTCCCCTTGACAGCTGAGTGAATTCACTGTTAAAGGCAGTATCTGTAGTACTTGGAAGATGTGGATATAACATATAGTAAGTATAAAATACTGCTCTTAGCATAAGTATATTTTCATGCAAATTAAGGCATTATGGAAATTTAAATTTCAATATGATGACATTAGCAGTTCACGAAATACTTTACATGACAATTTGAGAGAAATTTTGTGCAGAGGAAAGAGTCCAAGTTTATTCTTTTATTTTGCCACAATACCAAAAGATCTCCCTTATCATGCAACCATCTTGCTTGTTTCCCCTCTGAAATCCTGAACTGCAAGAACTGCCTGGAGGATGGCTCCACAGCAGATCTCAGTACCCCAGCTCTGAGGGTGACTCCAGGTGCAATCCTATTGCAGCTGAAGTTTACCCCAGTCCTTCATGACCTCCATCCTTCCCAGCCTACTCCCTTCCATGTTTACTGGATGGCTACTGGATGGACTGATTCAGAGCAGCATGAATCAGCAGGAAACTAACAACACAAATACAACTACAAAAATTGTAGCATATTTATAAACTTAGTATGTTGAAAAGATTTAGAGAAATCTAAGGCATACTGGAATTGATGCACAGAGATTACCCTGAGACGAGACAGGATTTACTGAAAATTTATCTCAATCTCTAGTTTCTCTTCCATAGTTTTTCATTTCATTATTTTAAATTCACAGAAGTATTTCTGAGATCCTCTCTCTGGTGATTCTTCCTACTTCTTTCCTAGTTCCAGTCCTTGCCCCACCTTTTGTATCTCCTTCAGAAGGAAGGGCAGCTTTCACATGGTACCAGTCACAGCTCTCCTGCTTTCATTCCTTATGTTCATATTCTTTATGTTTAACAGAAAGAGGGAACACAACAGGTTCCTATTGAACAAAGAGATTTATAACAAAAATAGAAAACTGAGACAGCATTAAGGCACTGGAGTTTATAGGTAGCTGCAGGAGACAAGAGCACAAGAACACCTGGGAAAAACTAAGGTATGATATTTAATGCCAAGGGAGTACTTTCTCAGAATCTTAAAATTTCTCCTTTTTGCTGTCCACAGTACTCAGCACTCAGAGCTTCTACTGTAAAATATTTCACAGGTGTGTCAAGAAGCTTTACATGGATACAAGGGATTTTATTATAAGCCAATAAGACCTAAAAATATGCCACTTACCTTGTAAGAATTATTTTTTACTAGCTTATAACTTTTCAGTTTAGACCAACAATATTTGTGCTACTGGGATTCATTGAGGTATTGCCAGTTCTCAAAATGTTAATACAAATATTTTTATAACAGCTTTCATGCAGTCCATGTAACTCTAACAGAACTTCATGCCCTAAAAGAATAAGTATGTGTATTTCATATCAGAGATGGAATAGGGTTCAAAAATATATATCCGAAGTCTTCAACCTACGAACAAGGTTTTTAAAAATATCAAAAATAATGAACACTTTGTACATTCTGATGCCTCTGAATTTTACATGAGTTCCTAAAAGCGTGTGATAATACTGCTTGAAATGACTGAATTAATTTTACTGTCCTGTTCTGATTCTGAAAGGTGACACTTGTAACATTCCTTAAATAACTGGGACCGAGACAGAGATGACAGTGGTGATTTTTCTTAGTAAAGAGAACCTAACTTTGTTACAAGGCATAAGGAGGGATGCCAAGCAAGAGCTGGAAATAAGGCAAGGGTTGTGCAAGTCCACACCAAGCTGGAAGGGTCACCCTCAATGGTAATGCATCCAAGATCTGAGTTTACAGTATAGGATGACTACAGAGCTGACATCAAACCAAAAACCATGGCTGAATGGTTAAGAATCTTGACAGAGTTTGACTTGTATTCTATACTGAGTTTTAGGAATGTTACACAAATTTGTCAGTCTTGAGAGTATCGTAACAACTAGAAATTTCTTATGAATGAATGAATGAATCAATGTTATTTAACTTTGCACAGAAGGAAGGTGCTAGCACAGGAGAGCTGGAAAAGGTAAGCACTCCTTGTCAGAGGAAGAGTCTTGTCTCCTCCTTCTCACCACCTCCCTTCTCTGTAGGTGTCCATTTCATTGCCAGTACCAAGAGAGGCACAGGATAAAAGAATGCATGAACTTTGATGGCATTTCCCAGAGCTTCTCACATCCATGAAGCCCCAATGCCCTGGATTGGAAAGTAACATCTGCAAAACAACTTGCTATGAACATGGAATTCCCACCTAAAACACTACTTCAAATTTAAGTATGAGGGATGAAAAAGCTGGAGAAGCACTCAGCTGCTCAGTTTAAACTAGAATTCTGTTTCCTTTTTTTTCACCACATCATGTTTCCACCTAAAGCATGGTGTTAAGTCCCTCAGAACAAACCTATTTGATTATTAATCATATTCAGTATTGAGGGCTAGCTTGATAGGAGTGAATTATTACTAATCATTACTACTGAGAGAAAGTAGTGTATGGAGGCAATACCAGGAATGCTGGGGACAACAGGACAGAAACAGCCTCTTACAGGACACAAATTACTAAGACAGGGACAGCTACAACTGAAAATATCATACACAGCTACCAAAGGAGATGTTAATAGATTCCTTGCTATTGTCATGCAGGTTTTATATTACCTAAAATAATTCTTGTAGCCACCAATGATTTTACAGTACCTAGCAAGTTACACTTAGGTTACTGTGATTTGTTAACTCATTTTGCTTAAGATAATTTAATAGGCATTTTAAAAATCTAGGCTCAGACCTTCTCCACTGAATAGAAAAACATACAAAATGTTTAATGAAATAGAGTAACTACATACTCCATTAAGTACATAATATTTTAACTATATGCTATGTGATCAGCCTACTAAGTGGAACCATCATGTCTATGCCTGCCTATTTAAAGTTCCCATATTTCAATGTTCAACAAAAACATTTCATTTTTTATTTATCTTCTTATGTCAGTCTCTCATATAAAACTGCATATAGTTTACAACTGAGCAAAGAAAATGTATAATATATAAAAAAAAGAAAGCAGCATTAAATTTCAAACAGAAAATTACTGCCACATGACCAATTTGCCATTATAACATCAGTTCCAAGGTTGTACCTAACCTCAAGGACCAAACCCTCAAGAAGAATAAAGGACATCTAAAATCAGGAGTGTTTTGTTCCTTGAGGACATTCAGAGCAAATCTGGCAATGGTCTTACACTGGCACAAGAAACAATTCAGCTAAAAATTGAGTACCAATGAAAAAAAAACCACACAAGGCAGCAAATACCATTTCCCAACAGCAGATCAAACTCAGCAGCTGAACAGAAGGCAGCAGAGCACAAACTGATTTGAGAATAAGAAATCATGAGGTCCAGAGATAGCTGTTACTAATTATGTATCTTAAGAGATAGAATCTTTATTTCCTGTTGGAGGACTCCAGAAGTCTGCTTTCTCCATTCATGATAGGTATTAGTATTCTGTTAATTGGCTGAAAGTAGCCTGTTGTTGTTATTTTCAGTAACCAAGAAAGAAGAATATTAGCCATTTTCTTTGGGCTCAATGCAAATGCACAGTACAATATAGAAAGGGGAGAGGAATAAGAAGGGGAGGATTGAGATTCTGCTACACCTTCTCTTTACTGCTGCCATCCTGTTTTCACAGGGGAGAGCAGTATTCATCAGGGGCTACGTACATTTTCTTTCTTCTCTTTGGTGCTGATGCTGACACACAGAGAGATTCCACAAGAAATGACAGCACTCTGTTAATTATCAAAGGACACCCAGGGCTGAAATTGTGCTGGTACATACTGAACCCTACACCTTCCTGAGCTGCAGTGCCACGCTCTATGAGTAAAGCTTATGCTGCTTCTAGCCTTTAGATTTTTTTAAAAATAATTTGAGCATGCTAAAGGTTACCCATTAGCCACTGGAATTTTTCATGATGTGCACTCCACAGGTATTTTCACACTCTGAGAAATGCTTTATTACTTGAGAGTAGAGAAATTTTCTCCTTTGCAGGGCCAGTAGAATCTTTTTCCATGGAGCGAGTGAGAATGCCAAGAAGGGCTTTCCAGGTCACAACTGAAATCACTCTGAACCACATAGAAATACAGAACTTAAAAAAACACAGAAGTACATAGGAAAGTTAGGCAAAAACAGATGCAGAATATGGTAATCATTGTATTACAAATAAAATATATAAACCATACATGTTTCAGTTGAATGACAGTCCACATGTACGTTCACACTGTGGATGTCTCCAAGCCATTAAGCTATAAATTCCCTAGTGGATGACCTCAGAGGTCTCCAGGTAAACTGCAATGCAGAATCACACCATTTGCCTGACAGCATTGTCCAACTGCTTCTTGAACCTGGTCAGGCTTGGTGCTGTGACCACTTCCCTGGGGAGCCTGTTCCAGTGCTCAACCATTCTCTGGGTGAAAAACCTTTTCCTGACATCCAACCGAAACCTTCCAGACATGGCTTCAGGCCGTTCCCTCTGGTCCTGTAACTGGGCACCACAGAGAAGAGATCAGTGTCTGTCCCTCCTCTTCCTCTTGTAAGTTGTAGACTGAAATGAGTTTCCTTCCAGGCTGAACAAACCAAGTGACCTCATCTGCTCTTCATAAGGCTTTCCCCTCTAGGCCCTTCACAATCTTCCTGGTCCTCCTTTGGATGCCCTCTAATTGCTTTGTATCTATTTTATATCATGGCTCCCAAAACTGCACACTGGACTCCAGGTTTATCAAGTTAAAAGACCCTGCTTTGGCCATTCATTGTAAATCTTGATCAATCTCCATGCACTAAGAGGCCACCATACATGGAGAAACCTTTAATCCTTTCAGCAACAGTGTAGAGGCTCTGCCCATGCTAATAAATCAAAAGGGCCAAGATACAGGCTCAAGTGCTGAATCTGTGAATATAAAACCAGGGTACTCGCTTGTGCTGCCCTGATGTCAAGTGTCTGAATGAGGAAACTTGGAGGTCTGAAGTTTAGGAGGAAAAACAGAGATAAGATAAAATGTGGCCACAACTGTAGAAGTTTCCCTCTACATGTACCTAGAGTTAAAAACGTGTATGGAAAATACAGACCTTCACTAATCCCAGACTTCTTGCACCTTCATGGAAGGGTGGAGCCACACGTGGGCAGTTAGGAGGTTACAAGGCGGTTGCATGTAGCAGTGCATTGCAAGGTTTAAGTCAAACCAGCCACTAGACAAATATCTTAACAAGCTTTTGATGAACCTGGAAAAGGGCAGAAAATGGAGGCTTACTCCTTTGGTGAGCATGAGCAGACATGCGTGACACATGGGCTTTTATAGAGTTGAGGGAGAGGACACTGGAAAAAGTAACAAACAAACACATTAAATGTCAAACATTCCTCTCTGGAATTTATAGGGACTGGTCTAACTGAAGCAAAGAGTAATGTTCTCACTTGTACTCATAAAACACTCACGGAGTCTTAGAAGTCTTCAGCACCCACACAGTGACAGTGGAGTATTTTGGGAAAGCGGCAAAAGTCAGAAAGACTTATCTGTCAGGCATCACTGTCTGACTGGGCAAGGAACTGGTGGAGTATTGTCCTGTGGCCTCACACAGCCACCACTGCAAAAGTTTTCTGTAATATGAGAAACAATAGCGAGACAGCTGAAAGGATACAAAGTGGGAGAGCTCACAGAGGGGAGACATACTTAGTGTTAGGTGATGTCTGGCACAAGGCATCGCAGAGGTTAGCTGAGAAATGTATTGTCAGAAAAAGAAAGCACAGACAAAAGAGCTCTCACAAATTGAGAGTTAATAGTTTCTCCAGTGAGTCCAAGGATTTGCAGTAATATAATTTTTGTTTCAAGTGTTCACCTTGGAACCCAGATGCTTGGAAAGAGACTGAGACATTTGGAAAGATTCAGGTTTTGCACCTTTGTGGCACCCCTTATCAAGGAAACAATTGTAAAAGTAAATGAAAAAAGGCACACAGGGGGACACAAGTTAACAGCAATGACTACCACCACCACGATAAAAACTTCAAGGGTGACAGACGGGACATATGGAAGAATCCTGAAATGAACACAGTTACCATCTGAGAAGAAAAAAAATTATTAACGAGAGGTCAGACTTCTAAGTATATGACACTATGCACCTACAATTCTAAAAAGTTACAGACCACATACTGAATACTCATACAAATGCTGTCCAAATCCATACCAAATTTCAGCAGGAACAGAGTGCCCAAATACACTTGCTTCAGGCAAGAAACAACATCTGTATAATGCACTCTACTTGGTCCTGCAAGTGGCCGTAAGTTACCTGGGATGAAATCTTCACTTCTCCAAGAACTGAAGAAAGAGGAAATACCTAATAGGAGGACACTGACAGATGTCTGGAGCCAAGAAAAATTCATCATCATAGGAATGGACAATGCAGATTGCCCAGAAGATTATATGATATTTACAGAAACTAGTAAGAATGTTCTGTCAACCGCCTGTGCCTCTGATCCCATTAGAGTACAGTCGTCCAACACGTAAAGGGAGGAAATCTCAAACAGGTGCCATCAACAGTCTCATTTATGAGACAGAACCCCAATGATGCAATTGAACAGGCGTACTTCCATTCTCCTGAATACAGTAACTGCTTCCAAGTATGAGGAGCTAAGAGGGATGCAAAGCAAGTCCTCTCCCTGGAGCCTGCTGTTGCTTGCCAAGTCCTCCTGGTGGCAGACGGAGAGTAGGCTAGAGCAGAATGTCTGGCTCTAAAATTACCCCAAAGTGGCCACTCTTGTGCAAAACATCCATTCATCAGACTTGATCACGTTTCTACTTCTTTATTAAGGGGAAGTCCAAAATAGTTTGTGATCAGTTAAGCAGGTTCTTGAAGTCACTCTGGTCCCAGATGCAGGAGTAAGACAGGTGAACCCGATATGATCAACAATCAGACAACACTGCCAAGCTGTGATAACCTCACACACGTTCATGAGTAAAAATATTTATACTACGGAGGCAAACAGGAAGATCTTTTCTTACCATAGGGCAAAAAGGCTGAAAAAAATCACTGTTGCACCATTAGCAGGTTTTTCACCTCAATAATGCAAACTCTTCCTGTAAGAGATTTCTGTATCGACCAGATCAATACAAACTGACACAGTGATAACTGAAGCAGAAGCTTTTATAAACAAGATATATATACAAATTTGAAAGCGATTTCTCAAATGATGAGATAATATAAAAATATGCTTGCCACATAAATGCAGGCAAAGGACATTGTGAAACGCCCTTTGACAACCTAAATGATCCTGTGAAATGCCTCAACAGGGAATATATCTAATCGCTTCACAGTAGCAAGGTCTTTTATTCAAAATTTTCATTTCAGACATTAACTGAACATCAACTCATAAAAGGACATGCCTTTAACTTCACAGTTTATTACATTATATTACTTTATTTGTCCCCAAATTTCCCTTTTTTCACATAAACATTTTTCTCCATTGCTTTTCTTTTTAAAATTAAATTACTTAACTGGTGTTTGATGATGAGGCCTAAGAGGAAGCTCTAACATGAAATCAAAAGTCTTTCATGTTTAGAATTAAAACAGTAGAAAGTTTAAGTAAATTACTGAACAAAAAGCCAGAGATAAAAACAAAATTCCAGAATTTCCTCTTAGAAATAAAAAAAAAAAAAGCTTTAGGACTCTATGTTACTTTAAAAAATCAAAACTGAATACTGCAGAGCAGCATACTCTTAAAAATGTCAATCTCCATTCAATTCAAGAAAGATTAATACTGCCTCATTTCTGTTTATGATATTATGTTAGGAAATAGTGCTAGTTAGAGCTAAGTCTCTCAAGTCAACTTTAATAGTAAAGATATAGCTAAATGAGAGACATAATTAATTACAAGAGGCCCGATTTTGCATTATTTCTGTATTACTTTTAAATTGCAAGTTAACTGTCATGGATACCACAGACTAATATTTCAAGATTCTTATGACCTTAGGAACTTTTTTGAGCAGTATGTTATTCTCTTGGTTTAAAGAATTAAGGTATCTGAAAGTCCAAGGTTCTCATCTCCACACCCACACTCAAAACACATCATATGTTACAATAAGAGGAAAACACTTCTACATTTTTAATCTGCAACACTGGTAGCTTATCTTGTAAAACCTTCTCTTAAAAAACATGCTTCTTTAAATGACTAGAGGTTGAAGAAAATAAGATTCCTCCAAATTAAAATTAGTGGAATTACTTACAGAATTAATTTTTTTGCAGAAGAATTTTTTTTTGCATTTTATGATCAAAATGTACATGCAACATATTGAAATTCAAACCATTTAAAATGTTTTAAAATACTTATCTTCATCAGCACACAACTTCATCATTTTGGTAGACCCCTTGATAAAGTTTTATTCAAATCACATGATAAGAAAATGTCATTTCATACACAGTAACCAAAAGGTTTACTGGAAGATCAGTCATTATTTTGCATTTCTAAATGCAAGATGGTATTCCTGTACAGCCTAAACACAGTATTTCCCCCCAAATAATAAGCCTAGCCTTTAAGACATTGTATAACATTGTAGTCTGTACAATAAAATGATTCTGCATTCAGCTTAGAGATCCTCTGTTTTTGTTTCAGTCCTCCTTCAGGCCAAAGAGATGCAGAAGTCCCTGAGGAGCAGCTAGATACCATTTTATCCAGGAAAGCACACCCCCCTTCCCTGCCTCCTCTCTGCTGCACAAGCAGAGGACAGAGATGCAGGAAGGCAGCAGCAGCCCTTCAGCAGAGGGAACCACAACCAGTCCCACGCAGTCCATGCTGCCAGCTCCTCCCGAAGCCTCGGGACGTGCCAACTCCCAAGTGCTCCTGCTCCTGAGAAGACAGAACCCCTGGCTGCCAGCCTTTCACAGACCTGTCCTGGGCCAGGGATGTGCTTTCCAGCACAGCAGTGCACCTGCTGCAGCGGCTGCCACCAGCATCCACGTATGAACCGCTTTTACACCATCTGAAGCCTAGTAATACACAAAGATAAATGATATTTGTGGATACTGGAGATAAAGTTTACATGCTGAAAGTCATAAAAACCTTTGAAACAAGCAGTCCACGTGTTTTTTGGCAGTATTTTTCTCTATCAGAAACTAGTACCTAGCAAAGCAGATGGATAAGGAAGTTTACTTTATGCACTCTGAACCATGGACGAAGCAAAACTTAACATCATGCTAAAATTCAGCACCACAGATATACAGAACCAGAAATATAAAATAATCAAACTGTGTCTCAAACTGTTTAAAATAAAAGGTTATATTGATAGAATGTACAATATGTGGTATTGAGTCATCTCTAAGTAATGTTGGTCAAGTTCAATTAAGTAGAACACATAATTTCAGTGAGCTGCAATCATCATTGTTTCAAATTAGCATAACGACAATATTAATTACGCATTCCTAGAAAGCAAGACGAATTAGGTATAAAGGAGAATATGAAATATCCGTGATTAAAAAAAACTCCCTGCAAATCATCTGCAATAGTGTTATTATAGGCTAATTTTTTTTCCTAATTTGACATGTTAAAGCTTCCTTCCTACCATACGTGTAAGACACTGAAGAATTTTCAGACCAATATATCATAGTATGACAAGACCATCACGTTAGGCAACTAAGCATGTCTCTTTTGCCATCCACCATTTCTGTCAGCTCTCCTGAGCACTTCAGTAAATCTTCCAGTAGAAAACGATAACATGCCACCATTTATGTTCAAATGATATGCTTTTTAACCAGGATCTGATAAACAAGATCTGAAGCACTCCATTAAAGCTTTCCAGAAGTTCTGCAACCACTTCACTTGAATTAGACACGGTGTATGACGCAGTCATTAATTGAAAAGAAGCAATGCCATGAGTTCTTAGATCTGTATTTAGTATTCATGTCATTCTCTGCATCTCTCTATTATACAATTTTTAACAGACCAAAAGTTTTGTAATAGTAACACTGGACAGCTCTGTTAAATGGATACCTGCAACCTATAACCTGTAAGTGGGACAACATTTTAGACATTTTAGAAATCCCATTTTAGCAGCCAGCAGAGAAAATGTGAAAGAGTTTACCACTGTAACATGTAACCCTGCATACTGCCCACTAGAGAGATTCATTGGAATCTGCTGATGAAGAAACTAGAGTAAACATCAGTAATAATACAGGTCTCAGTTTTCTAAAGAGCTCTAAATCCAGTAATGACATGTCCACCTAGCAGTCTTCCTTCCAGACCTTCTAACAGAGTTCTTGGAGAGTATGGGCTAGTAGAGACTTACAAAATGTAGGCAAAGTAAGAACTTTTAATTTCTTCATATGTTCCACAGACCTCTAGTTTTTGAAATTAATTAACAGTAAATATCAGAAAATAGAGAGAACAATTACTGCTGAAAAATGCTTTACTGATTTTTTTTCCAGTTAAACATGAAACTTTTGAATAGGATGAAGAATAGGCTTTACTTCAGTTTGTATCAGTTGTGGGCAGGAACTGAGATGCCACTAAAATAACAAGGAATGGTAGAGAGATCTTTGTCATATTCTTTTATTGATCCAATTAGCTATGGAAAGAAAAGCCACTGCATTAAACAAGGAAGCTTCTCTTTAAACCTGCTCCATTGCAGAGAACACTGCTTCCCTTCTGTGTTTTCTCCTTGTTTGGGTTCTCTGTGCTTTTAAATGCACCACAGTACATGACTGACAACCCAGCCTAATTTTAATTCTCTTTAATTTCTACCACAGCACCATAATCTTCAAAAAATCCTTCCCATGAGAACCAAAGCCAGAGGTCAGTGATCTTGAGACTGCCCAACAGTTTGGGACCCTCTCTCCTCTTACTGCACAACACAAGGATTTCTACTTCTCTGGGGCTAAGCCCAGCCAGGACTGGTTTCAGAAACAGCTCTGAGAGAAAATAGATGCTACTTGTCCTACTTCGTCTCACTCCCATCTCTTCTAGTGGACACCCATCTCAGAGTTTTTGTACTAGCACACAGCTCTGTTCCTCACCTGCTGCTCAGGGAACACACAGCAATCCTTTATTCTACATCATGAAAGAGAAGTTAAGCCAAGGACAGGATTTACATTGAGGAAAAGATTTCTACCTGGAGAAGATGATGGGAAGACAAGACAGTGACAGCATGATACTGCTGCTCCTGAAGTCTGTATCAACATTTACAAGTTCTGATGGGTAAAGAAAGCAGGATGTTGTCATGGAAATTAGTAAAGACAGAAAGACAATCTTCTGAATTGGAAAGAACCTACAAGGAACATCAAGTCCAACTCTTAAGTGAATGGTCCATAATGGGATTGAACCTACAAACCTCATCATTATTGTCATCATGCTCTAACAAACTGAGCTCATCTCAAGTCTACCATCAGTTACTTTACCTCCAGGACAATTAGTTTATTTGAGAATGAGGACTCAAAGAAGAGAGAACCTTCCCATATGACTATTAGCAGTCAGCTGGGAAATCAAGAGATTAGCCCAAGATCTCAGCTCACAATAGAGCCTTTGTGAAACTTTCAGATCATACCATGTTTCTTCACATTGAAATCTCACGCAGAGAAGAAAACATCAATTTTACATCCAGGAGAACTACTATGTATATGTATGCTATGTGTAGCAACACAATGTTTCACAGGATGGGGAACACCTTCCTG
Organism: Buphagus erythrorhynchus; assembly: GCA_013400855.1. Taxonomy (NCBI): domain Eukaryota; kingdom Metazoa; phylum Chordata; class Aves; order Passeriformes; family Sturnidae; genus Buphagus; species Buphagus erythrorhynchus. The sequence continues at coordinate 33,166 of VZTT01044372.1, forward strand.
GGAAATAATAACTGTGAGAGCATTACAGTGGTTAATCAGCATGAATATGAACTAGCATGGACAAGGGACTAATGTAATCTCTGTATTATCAAGGAAATCTGAGAAGCAATGCTACCTGAGCATTTGACACTGGAGTCACTCCTAATAAAACAGGGTCACTAGTCTGATACCCACAACTCAAACAGGACACTGCTCAAATGGGAAGGATTCCCAGAATACACTTTAAGTATAATGAAATTTCTGAAAAGCAGGACTAGATGTGAAAAAGTGAATCTGTTTACAAAACAGAAGATTATAGGGCAGTTAACCATAGCCCATAAGTACCCAAACTCAGGGCAGAACCATAACACCACTTTTTTTATTCCTCCCTCTTCTTTAAGAAAGGTGTAACAATATCCTGGAAATCTGAACCAAGATAAATTCAGAAGAGAATGTAGAGACAAGCAAACATTGAATTCCTAACCACTACAGCAAGCTGCTGAGGGCTGCAAGGGATTTTCTATCACTGGAAATTTTCCCTCCCTTTACCCCCGCCTCCATTGAGATCAGCTCTTTTTTTGAGAGGTATGATTTACTCCAGTCTTTATTGGCCTTAAAGCAGAAATGGAGGAAGTCCTCGTCACAAAGGAAGTCATGCCCAAAGATTACAGTTGTTCTTGACAGGCTTAAAAGCTCTTAAAGTAGGACAACAATAGCTCAAACCTCTTTTAATCCTCTATGCCCTCATGACATGCTCATCAGCAAAGATCACCTGCCAGGGACTAAGACCCTGCTCTATTCCATGCCATATAAACACAACATGCAGGTAATCCCTGCCTGGGAAAGCTGAAAACCCAAACGCATGACAGAAGACAAAACAGGTGGATTCAGGGGGAGAGCAGGAGGAAACAAGGAAACAATACAGGTCAGCAGGAAAGGCAGGAGCCCTCCTATCCACAGCATATCCATTGTCATGTTTTCCACAGGCAACACAGCAAGGGACAGTTTTAATGAGGGATTTGAAGTCAGAAAAGTTTAGACCAGAAATAATTTGTAGAATTTGGATTACCGAGTGGAGGAAGTTCCCAAGGATTGTCATGGGCTCTCCATCACCAGCAGTGTTTTAAAACAATGTTGATTTATTTTCCCCAAAAAGACATGCTGTACTTAAATAGAAATTAATTCAAGAACTTCTGTAGATACTGTTGAAGATCACAATGGTCCCCTTTGGTTTTACAGACTTCATTTTCCAGGTAACTTCTGCCCCTTTAAAAAGATGCATCATTATCTCACATTAAACAAAACCATTAGTATCACTATATGGATTCCAACAAACCCAGTAAAATTATTTATAAGATGTATTAGCTACAAGACCATCCCTACATTGTTTTGCACTGTAGCTTTTTTTTTCCTGCAATGAAATAAAGAAACCAGTAGAAAAGTGACTTCACTAAGCCCACATGCATCCCATAAAATTAGGTCATTTACACCACTGACTGAATTATCAAGTTCCTCAAGGAGGATCATAAAAATACCACGAGAAAAAATGGCAGTATCTCACTTGGACCACACAACTTACATTTGCTTTAGAGAAAAACACAGAAGCATAAAGATAATCACAGTCAAGGATATTAAAAAAAGAAGAAAGATGAAATCTCCATTCAGAAAAGATGGAGACCATTTGCTAGCAGGTTATAAGAATGTACATACATATGTAATAGGAACATAAAGAAAGTACTTACATTGTCTGCCTTGAAAAAATTGTTTGAGTTCTCAAGTGCAAAGCAAGCAGCTTCAGACAGTACTCAGTCAATCACAAAATCACAGAACAGCTGAAGCTGGCTTGGACCTCAGGAGTTCTCTAGTCCAGTGCTGCTCATAGCAGGCTCAACTGTGAGATCAGACGGGGTTATTCAGGACTTTCAAGAGGTTGAGAATCTATTACTCAATTTAAGAAGCAAGGACTTAATATCCCTGATAGAATGACCACAGCCACCACATTAAGCATATGAGAAAATAGGCTTATAAACTAAATACATTTGTATTTATCATCTACTCGTTGATACATTTTTTAAAAAATTGTGTGTGTACACCTCCTAAAACTACAATGTGGAGAAGCTTTTAATCAGTAAAATACTAATACATTTATACCTGCACCTAAGTTCCTCTTAAGAGCAAGCTCACATTGTTGGATAAATTCCAAAATTACTTAAAGAGAATGAGTTTGAGCATTACAGCACCTATAGAAGAATTTTTAACTAATCAGCCATGGTTGGCATCTGTGAAATACCTGGAATAATAAAACTTCTGTTGACGAAAGAAGACTCTGTGAAATAATGTTTTGTATGACAGATGTTTTCCAAAAAGGTCTAATTAACTTTAAAAGCATTAATTCAGATAACAAAATAAATTTTCATATGGAATGAATAATGG
>VZTT01044372.1:52890-68430 GCA_013400855.1 Buphagus erythrorhynchus
CAAAAAAAAAAAAAAAACAGAGACACACCTCCAAACTGTAAACTGACTTTATTTCCCATCCTTCTTACTCTTTTACAAGCCGAGTTGTGTTCCTACCACACCAACTTCCCCCACAGTATGCCAGATCAATGCAGTTCTAGCCTCTTCTCTGATGAGCCCCAGCTGCAGAGGATGGAAATCTTGCACACTGCAGAACATATGGGGTACCGAGTTTTAATAGTATGATTCTGTAACACTGGGTTTGGGAAGTTTTTACACATCCTATTAATTATAATAATATCAGTGAGGCTTACCCAGCAAACAAGCCAAAGTAGCTGAGCTTTGCAAGAAGTTTTTCAAAGGTATAATGGAGTTAACCAAAGGGCATTAGTAGGTACCGAAGGAAAAGTGGGGGGAGATAATAAAAACAGGCAATCAGCTACAAAACATGATATGAGACTTGAAGGCTACCATTTCCTCTTTCAAGCATAAGATTGATTTTCTACTGCATCTCTAAGCAAATTACTTGAGTCTTTAGCCTTACAGAAATCAGGTTCCACTTTAACTTTTTCCTGATACATCTGACATTTCAGCTGACAAGAGGCACTTTCCATTATACAATGATTTTGGTAAAAATGGGATGATTTCTAGTACTCCCACTGTATCTTATGCAGCCTCTTCAGTCTGCAGTATTCCTCTAGTTAGATGGAATTCTCAGGACCCTCCTTTATTGAAGAAATACTGTGTTTCTAAAACCATCCCCTCCACTATTAGGATTCTCTTTAAATAAACACGAGAGGAAAGAAAACTTGAAAAAGTACAAGCAAGAAAAAGCAATCAGAAGAATTTGAGCTACACTCCTTAGCATTAGAAATGCTCTCGAAAACTTCCAAAAGCAAAGATTAGAAAGGATTACGGCAGAGGAAGGTTTCCTTGACCCATATTCTGGCTTCCAGAAGTGTCTCACAGCCCGATTACAGGGGCACACTTGCTTAACACCTCAGCCCTGACAAGCCACTGCCACTGTGCAGGGCATCACATGCCTTGCCACAGCTCTCGTCCAAAAGCTCTGTCCTGGCTATCCAGGAGGGAACGGCTACAGCTATAATGCTCTAATTCTTCCAAGACCTGTACACTTTTAACAGCTGAATATGAAATGAGTTAAAGTACTTTGGAGAGCTAGAAGCAAGTTAAGCTGTCTGCACAGATATAACCTTTGTATTTTCTGACAGCTCTATAACAAAGAAAAAGCATCATAATCTCAGAAGTTCAAAAAACATTAAAAAAAGTCACCTTAAAAAACTGAAAAAATAAGTTCTCTCTTCTCTCTATTCCTCTTCATACTTTTAATATCAACAGAATTATATTTCTGTCTTCCTGTCTCTCTCTCTCTTGTTGTCAGGGTTTTTTTTAATTTGAACATATTTTCCATCTGGCCTGTCTTAAGATTTCTGAACTCTTCTGTCTGCCTATTAAGTATGTAAGTATGTGAAAATTAGTATACTGCAAACACCAGGAGTGGATTATGTGTTATTCATTACAGAGTGACAATTCAGCCTTTTTGTCAACCACAATTATTTGTGAGATAGCAATGAAAGGTAGGGTACCAGGATTCTGAGTGTCTAAGAGCAGCACACAGTCATGCACTTCCAAAGATGAACTGACTGTTACAGCATCTTCCTTTGCATCATCAGCCATGCCTGGGCTCTGCTTTGTAAGTAAAAATCAGAGGCTCCTACTTGGGTCAAGTTAACTATATCAGTTATCAATAAGAGACCAATCCTTTGTAGCATGGGTCACACTGGATCAATGTGACTTACCCAAGCACTCACTGGGGTCTGTGTTCTCTGAAAGGCACTGCAGCAATGCTGATGGGCCACAGAACTCAACTCCAGTTCCATATCAGAACTGCATTTTACATTTTGCACAAAGTGGCTTTAGTCAATGTTCACCCAGCTATTTTACAGGTAAGATAACAGTTATCCTTTAAAGAAAGAAGACTGAGCCTTAATGAATAGTAATTATCACAGAAGGCATACACATTTATAAAACATTCAATGTAAGACACAGGCTTATTATTCTTGTTTCTACTAAATCTGCCTTAAATAAAAGTACTTGAATGAAAACACGATAACCTTTTTCTCTTTCTAAATAAACAAAAACATATGAAAACAAGAGCTTCCACAATGGGGTCTACAGCAGGTGCAGAAATTATGTTTCATAAAATAAATTTGCAATGCCAAGCATTTGTTCCAGTTTGCAGTCTTTTGTTATTGTTTTCAATCTTATTTATTTGTTTATTTAAATCCTTAAGTTATTAGTGGTCAAATTTAACATCCCATCCAAACATACAACCATCAACAGAAGATTAAAATTTAAAAAAATACAATAGTCTGCATGAGATTATACTGAACTGCAAACAAAAGTGGCAAAAGCAATTAATCAACCTTAAATGAGCAAAAGCTCTAGATCAACAACATGGTTTAAAACAAATTAAAACTTTGCAAACATTCACAGAAATGGCTTATTTCAAGTATACTGAATTTAAAGAGACTTCAAACTGTTATAATTGCCACCCAAAGACAGAAAAAACACAGCTTATGCAGCTACTCACTATATATATTTTCATGTTGCTAGAATTTTTTTTAACTTCTCACCAAGAACAAAAATGAAGGCCTTCAGTGGAGTTTACAGCTACAGAAGACGCAATGCTTTTGATGTCATATTGCAATAATCAAACTCATCAAGTCACAAGTACAACGTGTATCACAATGATTTGCAGAACACCTAACAGTTGGGGTTTCTTTTACAGAGTTTAGCTTTGTGTAGTTTGCTAGAACAGATTTTACCACAAGTACTTGAGATCTGCCAAGTAAAATCAAGAAGCATAATTTTCATTTATGCAAAACATGCTTTGCAGAAAAGACATAGTTGAACTGGAAGCAGTTTGGGTACAATTATTAGCTGTTTTATACAGTTATTACTAGACGCATACATATGTGAACTAAATTTAACATTAAAAATTTGTTTTAATGCATTAGAAAATTCCGGAATGAATTATGAACACTTGAGCAGTAGCTAATTCACTTTCCCCTCAAATTTTCTATGACAAACTGAGCAGTACAAACTACAACCTCTTTCCTCAAAATGCACAGAAGCTTTTGGAACCATGAAATGCAGTTGATGTGATTCAGCAATAATAGGGCTTAACCTTCCAAATATCACATCCATATTAAGCCCATAGAAACACTGTAGGAAATATTAAAAGGACAGATCTCTTTCTGCAGGCTTTTAAGGAAACTATTCCCATTATTTCTATAATTGAAGCAAACAGAAGATTTGGGGGTTAATTCAACAAGAATTTTTTTTTTCCACAAATCAATATAATCAACCATTTTTTCCATTCTCTTCTATTTTTCAGCTGGATATCCATGGCACTTTTACCTTGAAATGACCTCAAGCTACACCAGGGGAGGTTCAGGTTGGACATCAAAAAGAATTTTTGCATGGAAAGGGTTTTTAAGCATTGGAACAACTGCTCAGGAAGGTGGTGGAGTGACCTTCCCTGGAGATGTTCAGGAAACAACTGGACATGGCAATTAGTGCTCTGATCTAGCTGACAAGCTGGTGATCGGTCAAAGTTTGACTCAATGATCTTGTCGGTCTTTTCTAACTAAATGACTTTATGATTCTAAGTCCCTTTTAGAGCTCAAAGGGTTACACTACAGTTATACCTCAACATAGAATTAAGCAAATTAACAGAAAAATTATGATGAATACATAGCACAAGAAAAACCTATCAAGGCAAAACAGTGACACTTTCCTAAAGAATGTATTTTCTCATACATATCTATTCTTAAGAGCTCAAGTTAAAAGCATGAAGTGAACTTTTGCCTCACACAGTTAAACTACCCTTTGTGTGAAAGGCTAATTTCAGAGGTATCTAATTTCTCCATAACATAATTTCTTCCCACATTTAAATAATTCACAAGAAAAATGGACTGTCTGCTGAGAGAATGATAACATTCATTTAGAACAACCAAAAAGCCAGATGTGAGAAATGCTGCAACACCAGTGAAAGAAATTAGCTAGTTTTTCTCATTTGGTCAGTACCTCTTTCAATGGGCTGTAAGCATCTTAATTTTTCTTCTGTGTAAGTGTCATAGCTACCACAAACCAGCACAAAATTCAGGCAGTTAGTGAGAAACACAGTAATCTCTGGACACAATCACCAGTGAAAAAACCTGTTTCTGCTTTCCTTTTTCCATCCAATCTTAACTTTTCTTGAGGAAACACTTCTAGTCCTCATCCAAGCCTCTCCTTGAAGAGAAACAAACTTAGTTCTTGCAGGTACTGTGCCTGGAGTAGGGCTAATTTCTCAGTCTAGAAAGCCTTTCAGCAAGTGAATGGAAAGCAGTGGATGGATTAAATTAGAAGACCAGAGTTTACAGTCATTGAGGTCCAGAAAGCAATTTACTGGCATTCTCTATTTATTTATATCAACACCTCATAATCATTAATGAATTTATCTTTACCATACTGAGATTAAGTAACGCTATGATAGAGCTCCGCAAGTATGCATCTGAGCCAAGAATTATGCTTATAAATTTTAGGAAGGCACTTTGTCTATATCATCATCATTCTTCATAATGTTAAAAGCAGTTAATTTCAACCCATAAGCCATGACTGCTTCCCCCTTCCCCACCAAGTTAAGATTAAAAATAATGCTTGTTTCTCTTACAGCCATTCTTGCCCACATCCATATGGATGTGTTCACCCCAACAGCAGTTTAATGAACTTAAGGAAAACAAGTGTTTTTCAGCTATAGGCCTGACACGTGCAAAACCCGTTCCCCCTCTTCAACCCACAATGCCCCCTTGAGGAAAATGGGAAGAAAAATGAACAAGTTTCTATTTCTATTAGGCAATCAAAGGAAGGCAAACTAATATTCACAGAGCAAAAGTACCAACATTTGTCATTGAAGAAAATAAATCTTTAAATCTGTTATAAGCTAGTGTTCCCTGAAGACATCCAACAGACATGGCCCATGCCTGTAGTATATGAGAAGTTAAACAAGGAAGTAAAGATTTCTGGGAGGCTTTCAATTTTGTGCCTAAAATCTTGCGGTTTGTTTTCTCTCCTTGAAATCTAAGGAAATAAAGAATTGTGATTTATCTACCATATCCAATACACTTTTTGCATTTTTGTATGCATCTAAATTTAAAAAAAATCTGGAGACAGTAATTTGCACTAGTTAATAATTACCTATAAGAAAGATACTGAAGAACAACATAGATTTCTTCAATACACTGTATCATCTTCTACCAGCAGGCACACACAAAGCAGAATAAGGAGAAATTATATTCAGATGGTACTAATGTTCAGGATTTTAATATTGCTGTCCTTACTACAACTATATAAAACTCTCTGCATAAAGGTTACCTCTAACACATCTTCTTACTCTTAAACACATTAAAAAACACCCTTATTACATTGTACATTTAACCACAACACAAGAAAAGGTTAGCTCCCAATAATAACCTTATAAAGAAAGCACAGTATCAGTTAAATGGATTTTAAGTGAGGGTCCAAGATCATATTAGACAGCAATTATAAGCTACAAATTGTATTTTATATCTCCAGTGAGAGGTAGCACAAGTCTTGCTGAGTCAAATCTCTGCTATAAAACCTCTTGCCATGCTTTAAATGCTGCAAGCAGCTGAGTCCTGAGGGTTAAAGCTAATGCTAAAGGTAAATGCTTGAAGAGTTGACCAGATATCTTGTGGCTATAGATCTAAGTGTGTCAGTCACAGGAGAGAAGGCCAGGAGTAATAGAGCAAGTTCATCAGCTGTGGAGGAGCCTACCAGAGGTGCAGCAGAGATTAACATTGGTTTCACTGTGCCCGCAGTGATCTGCACAGAAAAGGTGACACTGGACGATGACTCACTATTTCCAGGCACCAAAGAAAAGTAAATGCATTAGAAGTGTTTCTTCCAAACAACACCTCCTAACAAAGAGGCCCCAAAGTGTCAGGAGTGAAAAGGAATGAAAAATCATTCCAATCAGTAGACCTCATAGAAGGAGTTATGTCTTACTACAGCTCCCCAGGTTCTCAAAGCAGCCATCCCTGCAGCCTGACGCAGAGGGTCACTCACACCTGCCACCAGCCACTGCTCTCCACAGCCAAGCTGCCAGCACTTACCCCACCAGCTCAGACCCCCCAGCCCAGAGCAAAGCAGGGGGACATCCAGGATGTCCTTGCTAGAGCAGGTTTCCAAGAGGAGCAGCTCACTCCCTCCCAAGCATGCACTGTGAGGCTTGGGTCTGTGTCTTGTTTTGCTACTGAGGCATTCCAGGCTGTGTCAGTTTGGATTGCAACATAAATATTGTGCAACCGCAGGCTCCTTAGTTCCAATTATGGTAATATTGCAGGTGACAATGAGAAAGATATTTTTAATAGTCTCTGTTTGCATTTTGCTCCGACTCATCTGCATTGTATAAAAAGACAAATCAGCTAAAGGAAATTTTGTTGGTAAGTGAATTTAGAGCAAAACTGTAAGCCTAACAATGACTTGGAAAAAAAGGGTCTTCTCCATTCTGATAGTAATTTGGTGTTAGCAACAACAACCCAAATGTCAGTCACTGGATACAGAAGAATGTTCATAAAATTTTATTTAAATGACACATAAGTATATTTAGAGGTTTGAATATTATTAAGCCATAAAATGCGCAGGCGCCTATGTATAGTAAGGCTAATAGTTTCAGTTTAAAATTTAATTCTAGTTACTGAAGACAGATAGTGAAACATATGTTAAAAATAGCACTTTAGTTAAGTCTGGGACAGTGGGTTCCATTTTTACACATAATCGAATAATAGAAATGTATTCTTCCTACTGAGTCACAGGAAGATTTAAAATGCAAGCGCTTATCCTGCAACTCACAAGGACCAGTCAAGTATTTGGCTTTCTCCATCTGTCACCTTTCTCAGGCTTCACAGTAGCTCTCCTCTTATGTGACAATCAAATGATAAGGGGGAGGAGGAGTATCAAGAAGTGAGAGCAAGGTCCAACTTTAGCCATACGCTTTGTAGACAAACATATAGTGAACTACTGGTGTTCACACATTGCCTGGAGCTCCTGGGAAATGCCAAATTTGCTGCATATGTGTATTAGCACCAATCATGAGGCACACAACACCCTACATCTACATACAGCACGCAGTATGTCATGCCTGGTTGCCATACCTGGCTCATCAGGCTGGACACTTTAAAACAAGTATCTGTGTTCATGTTTTCAGAAATATCTCTTTCGTATGTCTTTAGATCCTCACCAATGATGTACCTGAATGCTGTACTTTTTAAGATTCATTTACAAAATGAATTAAAGAGAATCCTTCAGACTATTTAAATACTATGAAAAAGTCACTTAAAATACGGATTTTTCATGTTAGTGGTGACTTGCTTCAGAGGCTATAAAACAGTTGGAATAAGAACTTTTACTGAAAGAAAAATTGGTAACACACTAAATTCGTGTTGATTTGGCTTAAATATGCGCAAGCAATCCATCACCTGTCTCAGTCTAGGGGGCTTTGAAGAACAGCTAAGCAGTTAGTAACTTCTCAGTCTCAGAAACCTGTTTTGCACAGGCACATCAAAATCATCAACCAGCCTCAGCACCTCAGCCATAAAAGCAGGTCCTCATATCATCTTCAGAAACATGGGATCAGGGATGAAGGTCTTGGATTTTTCAACACAAGTGTGTGGCCATCATCTCAAGTACACCTCCTGAAGCCTGAGACAGGTCATGCCACAAGAAGGGCACCTGCGTGCTCCAAGAGCGAGGAGGCTCAATCTGAGCAGGGTCCTGACAAGTGGTGATCTGTTGCCAGCAGACAGAACCACTGAATCACTCACTACTCCAGGCCCCACTGCTAGACCAAGCTCACCCAGACCCCACAACCACTCCAGAGGACAAACTGAAGCTGAAGCATGGCATGACACCAATGCTCCAAGCCATACTTAGTCTGGAAACGAATGCTAACCTGGTTTGGATGAGTCCTTCCCTCATTTTTTCAAGGAAGAATTTGGAAGGCTATGTTTTCCCATCACAACCCAATAAATACCTGTTTTTACATTGTAAAACACTCTCCAGCATCATCAGTTCCTGCCTGGAGAACCACATTTCTCAAACACATTCCCTATTTTAGCAAAGGATTGACAGCACTCCTCTTTAGAATATTTTCTGTCCCATAACCCGAGATGCAATAAACCTACTAGGATACAATCATTTTCTTTCTGAAGGCCTTGGTCTCCTCACCAGAAAGCTGTGGATAGAGACAGAAGCCCTGTGATGCTGCACAGTCACAAGTGCACGGGCATGGACACACACCACTTCCAAAGCTGCACTGCTTCACAGGAGAAACATTGGATTTTGATCATCAACTTCTTCACCTACCACACCTGCAGTGATACACAAATATTTTGGCAGTTTACCACTCTCCGGGTTTCTCTGTGATTTGAACATGTTGTCTGATACCCAGACTCAAAACCAAAAATAATTTTTTTAAAAAAAAGAAAAGAAAAAGAAAATAAAAAAAAACTAAAATCAAGCCAAATCAAACAAATGCAAAAAAAACCATAAAACAAACAAGCCAACCCAACAAAAAAAACCCTTAACCAGTATTTTTAGAGGGTTTTCATATTTCAGTTCATAAGATGCATATTTCTGGTTGCTCAGGTATACTTCACACCCTCTCCTGGTCAATAACAAATAGAGGCTCAAGAATAAAACCAGAACATGCAATGCCAAACATCATTAACTCTTTCTCAAGATGTCAGTCTCTTAAAATAGAATTAAATACCAAGTTAAAAGTTTCAGTCACAATAGACTTAATTCTTCTTCTAAAGAAAAAGAATGTGCAAGAATCTGACACCATATGAAACTTCTCTATATTCAGTATAGTTATCTGTTGAATTACTGGCCATACGTATTCTTCCATGTACACTGACAGTTATTGTGTACTGAGAACAGTTTACAGGCATCTTCACAACATTAAAAGTAATTTAAATGCATTCAAGACTGGTAACAAATGGGTCTGAATAAATTTATGCACAAAAGCATTTCATGATCTTTAGCAAAGTTCCATCCTAATATTTTTACAGTTTTAGCATCCATATATTCCACTAATTGACTTTCAATGAAGAATGATTGTTGCCACATACCACGGAGTTCTCAGCACCCTTCCTCTTAAATTCACCATACTGTATACATGATATCATTTATTCCTTACTGAATTAAATATGTTGTTCCACAAAGATGAAAACACTGACACAATTGAAAAGCACAACAGCAGACACATGTATCTCTGCAGTCTGTGCACACCTGACTGCATTAGGTTTTCCTGTTTCCATTTATAGGTCAAGAGAATGTTGTAACTACTGTAATGAAACCACAATCCTGTTTGTGTTTTCTCACAGAGAAGTGTCTTGAATTAGAGATATTTCAATTTCTGTGTTTCAGACTCTAAAAAATACTAAACTCTGTTTTCTAGACACTTTTCTTCCCCTTTATCTTTAGAAGACCTCTGTCCTCCCCCTCATCACATCAATGAAATGATACTTTTTTCAGTAATTAAATATCAAATTCCAATGCAACAACTAATAAGTAACTTTCCAAAGACGTACACTAGATTTAATAAGTTCTAGTATTAAAAAATAGTGGCCTCAATTAGGGGCAGTGCAACCTGGTGTCAGTCCTGTGCCTGCCACGTGCATAAAGCCGACATGCAAAAAAGTTTGGTTTTTCTCCCCATAGAAGAAAGTGAAGAAATGTATTTTCTAATTGGGCACTGGATGAAAATCACGTTGCCTTTCTGAGAACCTGAGCCCCGCTTTTCTGAGCAGCTGCCCATCCCTTGGCAGTGCTGCCTGTGCCTTTGCTGGCTCCTGCCCAGCCACATGTTTTCTCTGGCCTTTTTCTCCCTCTCTTCCCAACTCGCCATTTGTTTGCATGTTGTCCCTCTCCTTTCCAAAGCCCTTTGTGGCTTTCCATGACTAGCCCTTCAAATTTCCTCTGCAATATTTTTACATGGTGAAACTTGTCAATTTCTGATCTAATTTCCAAGCTGTTAAACATCAGCTACAGGTTTTATTACACAGGTATTAGCCACCACTTCTTTTACTAGGTGGGTTACAATTCCAGAAGAACAATATGCCCTCTCAACATCAACAGTAAGACTTAAAAAAGGCTAAATCAACAATGTAATTGTGAGCAATTTTTGTAAGACTTAGCACTGACAGCATGGCAAAGTTTAAATGGTGTTTACCTCTTTTACATTTTCTCCACCATTCCTGGGCAAATTCAAAATCAACACCTAATAGATACTTAAAATATTATGCTTGATATAGCTTTGCAACTCTGTGATTGCTTCTCCAAATACAAGTTGCATAGTTTTCAGATTGAGTAACACAATTAGGTCCTGTTCAAAAAGCAATGTAATATCACAGACAATCTCTAAAAGAACAAGATCACAAAAATTGTAGTGGCAATATCCATCAAGATTAGACTATTTTAATATAAATATATTTCAAAATGTAATTAGTTAAATTATGTCAAATACATGATTTCAAATTACACGAAATACATAATGTATTATGTTGGTTTAGGCTGAAATACAAAAGCTGAATAATGGAATAAATCAGCATTTGAATTTACTTAAAGACAAATTCTGACCAAAGTTGCAAAATACACATCACACTCTTAGAGAAAAAAAAATTATTCTAATACAATCATCAACTAAACATCAATCATAAAAGGATTTTTTTTGTAACTATATAAATACTTATTTATGAAATAATGTGTCTAGAAATCCCCAACAACTTTCTAGTTATATATAATGATGTAGCCTCAAAACATCACTCTTCAAATGAATTTCCAGTTTTGGGCCGAACAGTAAAGAGTATCTCCCACCAGTACAAGGTTGGCACAGGCCCACTGGAATCTCAGTCATCCTCATAATGTCCTGCAACAAGACTGAGATCAGCAATTTACAGAAATACTTAATATGATGCAATTGTATAGCCACGTCTGATCCACCACAGAAGTCCAAAGGACCAGCTCACTGAGCAAAGGACGTGCAATGTGTGTCCCTGTGGGACCCTGCAACCACCAACAGGCTGGAAACATCCTAAAACAGAGCTACTCCACCACCTTCTTTCAGTACCTGCTGCCCATAGGAAGCTGAAGATCCTTGGTAAACAAGCAAGTTCTGCAGGGAAGCCAAAGCATCCTGTGAACCTCAAAGAGGGGTCTTTGTGACTCAGAGGGTTTATGATGGAGATCTGTAGCTTCTCCTTTCACCCCACAATGGACATCACATAGCACCGCAAGGGAAGTGGAGGGAACGGGCAGGGCAGAAAATCTCCCTTCTACATGTGGAACAAAGGCGCTGCCTGTCTATTAAACCTGTTTGTTGTTCCTCAGCCTAACTAATTAGAAAGTCATCTGCTACCTTCAGCAAAGCCCTCTGCCACCCAGCAGAAAAGACACTCACACTCAGGGCACGTGGAGGGTACAGCACACCATATCCAAGGGAATTGGCTCTGTCCTCAGCAGCCAGCCTGATTAATGTGTATAGTTAAATAAGAAACAAACTGCAGCAAACCCATTTCCAACTACACATGTGTAATTACTATTAGAAGGAAAAAGAAATAACTAAGTAAATCAACAAAAAGTTAAACCTACAATCTTCTTTTTCCCTCCCCTGAGCAACCTCTACAACTTACTAAAAAGACTAAAGATAGTAAGGAGCTTAAAACAATATGCTTTACATTTTAACTTTATTTTTATTAGAATAGGAACTGAAATTGTGATATTAAACATAATTCCACACAAATTCATTCCTCAGAGTTCAAATGTTACTTTCTAACATCATCCCAATCCTATCACCCCATTAGTGAAGCAATAAACATTGCAGCAACTGTTCATTAAAGAGCTTATTTTCAGCTACTTCGGTGATAACAGCATAAGCAAGCTATTGCTGGCACTTTGAAAACCACCTTTCTGACATAAAACATGTTAAGATCCCTTAAATGCAAACCTATCAGAAATGAGATTTTAAAAAATTTTAAAAAATAAAAAAATTTTAAAAAATAAAAAAAATAAAATAATTTTAAAAAAAAGTAAAAAGAAAATCAAAACATGCAAATCTTGCAACGAAGAATAGATGCCACTTACAATTTGCAGTGAAGATTTTTAAAAGTAGCAAGTTTGATTCAGCTACTGAAAGCCTCAGAAAGGAAAAAAAAAGATGAACAGTGCTTGCTTTTATGCTGGTCTAGAAGTTTTGAAATTTAAGTCTAATGCTATTCTTGGAAATTATTACAGCAAGTATGCTTATTCTGTAAAGGAATAAATGTGGAAGAAAGCCTTCAAACAACAAACAATGAACTATTTTATTGCAATTTTAAGATTAAGAGGTTAGTTTATTACAGCTAAGTTTTTCTATAATTTCATCGCTTATATGAGGTTTTTCTATTACTATTTTACACATACAATCAAGAAAGGTATCAAGTCAAAACAGGGCAGGGAACAGGAACCTAAATGACAAGTATTTCTTCTAACAAGGATTAGCTAAGAACTATGCTACAGTGGCTGTAGCAAAAAAAAAAAACATAGACAATTTGCATTACTTCTAGACCTATTAGCTGTCACAAAATTTTAAAAGAGTAATCAGTTACAATGTAGAGAAAATTATTATTTTACAACAAAGTTGATACCATTTTTCATTTTGATTGTGATTTGCATTTTTCTGCAGTCAAAATCATACCATGGGTACTTTTCAGCGACCTATGTCCTAAATAATTTTCATTTCATATGAGCAAGTGACCTCTTCACAATCTGACCAACAAAGAAAAAAACATGACTCCCAGGAACCATTCATTATCAGCCACCATCACAATTTAATTTCTCCAAAATAAACCTCGTAAAAATAGAAATGGAACAGAAAGTACTCCATATTCAAGAAATATTAATTAAACATTCTATTAGAAAGACAAATACCAGCCCTCACATTTCAATGATGAAAAACAAAGAGGTTAAGTGACATTTTCAATGACATATAGCAAAACACTGCCACAACATGGATCACATCTCAGAAGTTTTCTATTGTTTTCAACCTACTAGCCCCGAATAACTCCTGTGCATGCAGTGCTGAATCAGGTATATTGCTCAGACTACAAAAAGCTTATTCCAGCTCACATAAATTAGTCCTTAAAAAAAAAAAATCTTATTCTACAGTAATTTTTTAAAAATACATTTAAGTCCAACAAGAAGTTTTTAAAAAAAATAATGGAGTCTGACAGGAATGTTTCTAAGCAAATACACCTTCATTCTCAAAATTACAGTCTCAACACATTATATTACGGAAAGCATTAAAAAATGTATAAGCAACAGATGATTACAGAAAAAAAATCTAATTAAAAAAAAAAAAAAAACCAACCACCACCAAATAAACAAGTCACTTCAAAAATATGTGAAACTACTCACCTGACTACTGCACAAACACTAGTGCAGCTTTAAAAGAGTACCGTGTATTTACTGATTGAAATGTCCTGAACTTGGTATATTTCTTTTACTTTTCCTCACACTCAAACCCACTCTAATTTGGTTGTTCCTCATAAACTATTTGGTCATTTTACATAAATCTTCACTAAACTGAACACTATAAAACCGTTAGGTTCTCTCTTCTGTCAGATGATATAAACACTGCACTGTAGCAAAGATCCCATGACACAATGTAAAAATCACTGAGGTTAAACTAAAAATAAAGAAATACACAAATATTTATACAATTGATTCTGCTTAAGCTTCCTCCTAAGGTTACTGTTAAACCTTAAAGCCTACACCAACAAGGCCTCACATGAAGCAGTGCATTTCAGGTGTTACATATTATCAAAATAAATTAGGATGTCTAACTACATGTATTTTGGAAACGTTGTATTTTAAATTCCCTTTCCTTTCCCTTAACCTTTTACAGATCTACTATCCTGAGTAATTAAATGAATGATTTAAGTATGTAAAAACGCTACAGAACAAAACCGTTTTGTAAAAACTACATTAAAACTGCAGATTACCTCTAAACTAGAGTATTTTGAGTACCCACATTTGCATGAACAAATTATTATCATCAAGTAACAACTTTTTAAAATACTAATTTGAACGATTAAAACCATATCTCACTTAAAAGAGTTTAGTGTAGCATTAGAGAAACCAATTTAATAATTAATCATATTTTCTTTAGAGTAATATTACTAGCAGTAATGTTTTTCCTTAATGGCTTTAAACTACTTAGCACATGGAAGAAAAAATTTAAAACTGACAAAATCTCTTAAAACTTTGACTTCTTCCCCCCCCACACACACGAATTAGTGGGGGGATATAAACCCCATGCACAACTTCCGAGTCCCACCTTCGTTAAAAAAATTTCCAAAGGCCTGATCCAAGCCTGCGAAGTCAATGGAGCGATTCCTACTGCTGTCAATGGAAAGATTCCCACTCTCTGGAGCTGCGTTTGGATAGGGCCTCTAATGCACAGAAAAGACCAGGGAAGGTCTTTGGAAGAGCAACTCCTGTGTTTCTCTTGGTACATATGTACATAAGCAAGACTTTCTAGAAGTATAAGTGATTCCCAGGTAAAGGATACTGCCCATTCGTCCATCTGTAGCTCTGCACTCTTTACTAATAGAGGACAATACCATACATTCACGGTGGTTACTTTTGAGATTATTTTTCCCTTGAGAATATACCAGCAGCCCACTTTCTGTCTGGACTATTCTCGCAAATTTTAGATGAGCGTTTTTCTGCCAGCCCACAGCCTAAGCTTCACCCCTCTCCAGCAGCTCCATCCCGGGACCTCACCAGCGCTCGCCAGCGTTCTCGGCCAGGGGCTGCGTTGCGACACGGGCCCGCTGCCGAACCTGACACGAGCCGAACTACGGGAAAAGAACAGAACCGCCTCACGGGCTGCCTTTACCTTGGCCGTGCAGGCTCCGCCGGGCGGCACACGGCTTTCCGGCAGGTTACGGGAGGCCGAGAGCGCTGCCGCCTGCGCACCCCGCGCTCGGCGCGGCAGAACGCGGAGCGGAGGCGCCGGCGCTCGCCCTCCGTCCCACGGCTGCCCTGGCACTCCCGATGGCACGGCACGGTCTAGCCCGCTCCACAGCCGAGGCAGCCGCGGCCGCTCCCCTCTCTTCAAAACCTATCACGCTTCCCAAACTTCCCAAGTCCCGAAGCCCTTCTCAACTTCAAAGCCAATTTTAAGGGAAGGCCCCCACGTACCAGGCACGGAGGCCGCCTCCGGAACCCCGCAGCTCCAACACCATTATTTATTAATTGCTGGGTTTAGGCAATTTTGTCTTGGGCGAGGGGATGACCCTGTTCCCTGCACAGCCCAACCAGCGCCGGGGGCACCGCTGCCCCACGGGCACCTCGCCGCCCCTGCGCTTCCCCTCCCACGCCAGCGGGGGCGCCCCGGGGCAGCGCGGCGCGGGGCGCCCCGAGGGG
>VZTT01044372.1:72450-83169 GCA_013400855.1 Buphagus erythrorhynchus
AAAAAAAAAAAAAAAAAAAAAAAAAAAAAGAAGAAGAAATTATCATAATAAACCACTAAAACTAAACCACCCTCACACACTCAACCCTCCCTTAAACAAAAATTTAAAAACAGGAAAAAACCAAACAAACAGATCTTTTATGTTATAGTTGTAGGATTCAATTTAGCCCATTTTGTATGCCTGTTCTGCAGTGCTGCATTCTGAAAAGGAACATACAGAAAATAGACTTTGGAATAATAGCTGTGAAGAAGCTATGATGGTCTAATACAATCTCTGATTACTCTTAAAACTTTGACTGCTATAAATAAATCCTTAAGCATAAAATGATTTTATATTCCCCAATGTAAACATGGCACTTTCTATGTCCTTGTCAGATCTCCCCATGAGACTTAAGCTCTTTCTAAATTCTTCAGTCAAATGGCTTGCAAATGCCCATTTACTATAGTTACTGAAGAATCATAAAAAGAAGGAGTGTTTTCTTTGGGATTTTCTGAATGTTGGTGTTCTCAGAGGCCAATTGGTACTCATGCAAGCAGGGATCTTCACTGAACTCTACCAGAAAAATCATCAAATTCATCATTATTTTATCACAGTTCCTATTTTTGGACAGGTGTGGTTTAGTCAGTACTGACCCAAATGTGTTGCTGGATGGAATGCTTACCATTAAAGGTTAACTTTCAGGTTGTTTCTGCTTCACTGTGGAAATATACAGAACTTTGACTGTCTTTGGCTGGCATTTCACAAGTGCTCACAAATCTTACACTGTAATTAGCATTGGGCATCTCCTAATATAAATCATGTTTCTAATCTTTTTCCTATGCCTAGAGAAACTCCATTTCCTATATCCTATCAGTAGTTGTTGACACGAAGAAGGAAATTTTCACTTTTAGTTTGTGGACATGTCAAAAGAGAGAAACTCATTTCCTCTGAAGCTCTATGTCTGCTTTCCAGGCTATCTTATAAAATGCAGAATTATGCTGCAGCATTCCTTTGTCTATTGTGTTTATTTCATGTTACTAAAAAAAAAAAATAAATATATCTTTGCCATAGTCAACTAAGCTCTTTGTATCAACATTAAAAGCTAGGGTTTGCAAATTGGTGAAACAGGTGTTTAACATTCATCTGATGGAAATAAATTTTGTGACACTTTGTCAGCCTTGAGAAAGAGCTAGGCCATTACAACCAATTGCTGATTTAGGAACACTTGGTAAAAGACTTGTGTCCAAGAATTTGCTGATGATTTCAATATTTGCACTGCCTATAGCTTTATATATCTATAACAAATAATAATTTCGTTTTAAGTTATTGATTATAACAGCAGACAAAATTTTAAAAGATCAAATAATTGAGAGTTGCTGGAGAAAAGAAAAATAAAGTATGGCTTTCAAACTTGTCTTGCTCAAGTTGCAACAGATGCTCCCCTGGGCAGCACTGACCAAAACGAGGGATTATGCTGTGTCAGTTCCATTTCTTTGATAGAGTAACAAAACAAAAACCAAAACCAAACCAAAACAAAAATACCAAACAACGAAACCAAAACAAAACAACCAACCAAACAAAAGAAAACCCTTAGAATTTTGTGCAAACCTTGAAACTCGATTTCTGTATTAGAAAATACATCATATTTTTTGACATTATATTTGACCTCTGTATATAAGGATGACCTATACATTTTTCTGGATTCTTTTCCTGTTTTGTGCCAAACAGGCCATGCTGGATTTTTGGTCCCCTAACCATTAGTTGTATATGTGAAAGTCTTATTTAGCCAAAGGTGAGGAAAGTTTTAAGACTGCTAAACCTTTTGGTGAGTTTCCAAAGTATAACCCAGGGAGTAGTATCACAAACATACATAAACAAATAGCTGTGTGAGTCTCATGAACAGCTCATAACTTCTGAAAAGTTTGGCATGTGACCTGTAAGATGGTACTAAAATTTAGGCATTTAAATTGAAGACTGTAACCTTTCAAATCCTTTTTTAGCTTCCAGGAGTTAACATTGATAAGGTGCCAATAAAATTGCTTAGGGTCCTAAGGCACTGTTTCTGAAAATACTCAAAATAATAACTGTCATATTCAGAATTAAGAGTTTGATGAGTTTCCAAAACTTTCTAAAACTGAGCATCTTCTGTGCTGCTGAGGACTAAACTGTAACTAGATAGAATGCCCAGTCAGTCCTTAGAGCAGCCACTGACCCAAGGCTCCTATTTCCTGCATAAACATCCCACCTCCTGCACTGCACACCCACTCTTGTCCTGCTGCTCCCACTGGTCTTTGACCCCTGTTCTGCAAAGGGACACTCAGCCCTACTCCAAACCAACCAAAACCAAGCGCTTAGGTCATAGTCCTGGAAGGTGATTAATGGCTTAGGTCCTAAGAGGGTCTAGAAGTCAAGTAGAATAGTATTATAATTTAGCCATTATATAGATACATATATATACATAGAGACTTTGCAACAATTGCCCTTTGTTGTCAGTTTCAAACCATTGGTGAGAACACCTGTGGCTTTAATGAAATAGATCATATAAACACTTGTCTCCAAAAGAGGATTCAGGGCCCTGAATAGCAAAACAGCAGGGCATGGCAACCTTGAGAAGGGCAGCACTTAAAGCAGTGTTGTCTCTTCAGCCTTTTCTGCAATTTCTTTCATCAACTCAGAGCAGTGAATTTCATTTCAAAGTTCCCGACTTCTTCAGCCTGATGCAGAGGCAGCCCAGATGCTGTTTTCAAGGTTATGGAGTATATGAGATTGCATGTAGGGGCCAGGTAAGCCAAAATGCAAGTTTAACTACAAAAATGTAGTCCTGACTGTAAAACAATGAGTCTCCACAAGTACCACCCAGGTCTGAAGTACAACTTTTCTATCTTGTGTTCATTTATTTGCATTTTTCTCCTTCATGATTTCCTCAGAGCAAGACAAGACATAGGGACTTGCAGAAAGTTTTCATGAAAGCTGACAGAAATATTCCTCACAGAAGAATTTTTGTCTTTTATTTGTTCTGTTGCTTCTACTCTCTTCTTCCAGCCAGAGTACTTTCTCACCCCTCAGGAGAAGGTTGTGTAGAAGCGCCTCTGCCACAAGCTATGTATGCTCTGGTGGGAAAGTGTCACCTACAGATGAATTGCTCCAGCCTCACTCAGAACAAACAAGGTGTGTGGGTTGGTAGAGGAGTAGAGGAATAGATGAGTGGGCTTCTTGTGCTGAAGCAGCAAAAGGTCTCTGATAAACTTGCCCCATTACATCTTCGCAGGGCACACGAGTTGCCCAGGGGCTATGGTTTAATCTCCCAGAGTGTAAAATCATCTGCCAGAACCTGAATTTTGTGGAAGGAGCAGACAGGGTTCTACTTCACAAAAGAAAACAGGATTGATTCTGTTCTCTTCCACCCTAGATGTACTTCTCAACACTGATGTTAGATTATGATTTTGTAATACCAAAAAGAGCATACAGTTATTTTCTAGCTCTTTCCTTTTAAGCCAAATGTAAGTAAATATGGCATTAAAAGGAAAGAGCTAGAAACAACAGTTTCAACAATTGTCCGCTGTGTCCTGACAATTCTTTCCTTTGGTAACACAGACACACGAACCACATTAAAGATGCAAAATTCAGTTCAGTTTCATGACGTTTACACATCTGCAGCAACATTTTGAGAATTCTAGAAACTTTGTCAGTATTTAGGATTAAGGGACAGAGATGTCTTTTTAAAAACCATTTCTATTTTATACATACAAGTTAGCATGTATTAAGTAGTCATCTTTCCACCCACAAGCCCTTTTATAGAATTCATGGGTTTGGAAGTAAATTGAAAGCAGACTGTGGATGTTAACAATATGGTGAGATACAGGAGTTTTACGCTAATCAAACACTGAATAAACATGCCCCTTTTTCAGGCTTATTTAAGAGGACTTCAGGGACACAACCTCAGGACAAATACTTTGAAGGCAATAGAGATACTGCTTTGTAGATGTGAATTGCAGAGCTATGTGATTCAGGAGCAGCAAAGTAACTTTATTTTCCAAATTTGTATAAACCTATAATCAAATAAATACTGCTTCTTTCATTAGCATTCCACTTTTCACTTTCCTTCACCAGAAAAAACTGTTTTTTTATTGCTACAGCTACACAACCAACATAGCTAGGAGGAGAATCAGAGAAATTTAGGATAAGGTGCCATCTACGCAAGTGGATATCATAGCACTGCACTTTAGATTGTCAGTTATTTTACTCATTGTGTAAGAAAGAAAGCAACAGGCAAAGATAAATGACTCAGAAAAACACTACTTTTTAGAACAAATTATTGGCAAAGAGAAGTACTAGAAGTTTAACCATTTCATACTTAGCTGTTAAACAACAACAAAAAAAAGAGTTTTAGAAGACACTATTTTTATTTGCAGTCTAATTTTTTGGTGGCAGACATCTTTTCATGATAACAAACTTCAACTACTCTCAAATCCTTCTAGTAACTGACTGTTACTGACTGCGGTTGTACGAGGGACTGTGCTAGCTCCTGTGGTCCATATTCCTGCACGAGGCTCCAGCTGAAGCTCAATCTAGTATTTGGAAAGTTTGTTGAGGCAACTGCTTNTACCTCAATCCAACCATTTGGTAATTTTGTGTGCCCTTGCCGGAGTGCTTTGTCCCAGAAATCTGGCAGCGAGCATCTTAGCTGTAGGAGAGAGGTCAACATTTTCTCATCAAAAGAACGATTCTTCCATCCATGAGTGCCCTTTATTTGTCAGACTTTCAGAAGTCAACACTTTAGGAAAGAAGTCAGCACCTATTAAAGAAACCAGATTATCAAAGGGTACAGTTGAATTTTTTATATTTGGTCTTGAAAAGAGCTTAAATGGATGCTAACTTCTTAAAAATCTCTTCCAGCTACACATATAAAATTCTGGCATTTTTTTAAATTGAAAATCTACCACTACAGCACCATGTTGGCATTACGTGGATGCCTAAGAAAACCTTTATTTTGGACCTACTCCAAATCTATGTGGAAGAAAGGAAAAGCAGTAAGTGACCATTTGAAGAATAACCTGTGCAGCAGATATGTCTGCATACTTCTTACAGTAATTTATTGAATTTAATATAACAGGTGAACTGGTGCTACTTGCTGTAATAAAGGTTTAAGAGGGATTATTCTAGGAGATAACTGCTAGTTTATTCATGGATTTTAATGGGAGCTGGTCTGGGCCTAATACAAGCATTACCTGAAAGCTTACCCAATGCAAGCATTACTTAAAATCTACAGGAAAATTGCTGTTTTCATTGTGACTATGACAAGCTAACTACAAAGAATATGGGACAAAGAATTAAAATACAAAAGTACTCAATAAATAGTAACAATAAATCAGTAAGATATTCTTCTTATATTCTTTATATTGATATGAATTATAGTAGTCTGTGTATCACAGATTATTTAAAATGTGCAACTTTAATATAGAAATGGGAAAATAGTTTGGCATTTCAAAAACTATACAAATAGAACCTATTTTTTCAAAATTAACTTCTTTTTGGGCAGGCAAAAAAACTTCAAATACCATGGAGAAGCTTTAAAATAGTTAACTATCAAAGCAAACCTGAACACACTCTGCACTGTCCTTAGCTAATAACTCCCTCTATCCACACTGTTACCAATGAATATGTAAGCAACGATCCTATGACATTTCAGTACTGAATTAACCCTCATACTAGAACAGAAACACTCATCCTGAATAATATTCAGGTACTGATATCAAAATAAAAGACCAAATTCTGTATTGTACATCAGGGTCAGGAACCTCAGTGCTGAACAAGTGAAATTGATATTGTTCATTTATTAAAATACTTTCTCTTAGTTGTCCAAAAAGTTGATGGGAATGCCTGTATATATATGTGTGTGTGTGTGTGTGTGATTGGATTTTCAAAATAAATGTTGTAATCTCCTTAAAAAAATGTAGAGCAGGTAAGCAGAAGTAAGAACATAATCAAACAACAGAATTGTAAGTACTTCCTTAGAAATCTATTTTATGAATGATTATCTTTAGGTTTCTGAAATTGTTAGTGAGACGTCATGTTGAGGCTTTGAATCCCTGTAATGCCTTTGAATTGAGTATAGGGAATGAGATAAACTAACATTCAAAATTTAGGACTTAGTTTGGCTAATATGTGCTATAACCACCAAGTAGGAGAATGACATCTTTATTTACATGTGACAAATTGCAAACAAACACTAATACATGAATGTCCTAATGGAGCAACAGCAAAATATCCACTGCAAAATATCAAACAAATATATCAAAGTATCAAATCATACTCTTTGGCAGTACTTTAAGTACCTATCTGTAGCAATGGAAGGAGAATGATTGTTTTAAAACTAGGAAGATCAACACAAGCATAACAAAACAGCATTCACCACTGCCCTTTCCAACAAATGCAACAGAATTTAAAGGGAAGGTTATGCTTACCAGAAATAATTCTTTAACTTAGACAGTTTTATCCACTACAAGGTAGCATTAGGGGACAGCATCATATATAGAAAATGTGATCACAAAATTAAAAGGATAAAGCAGAATGATTTGATCACAGCACATGATGAATAAACAGTTTCCAATTTTAGAACAATAGAAGAGGACAATAAACAGCAGCTACAAAAGCTAGAGATTTTTAAATAAATAGACATAGATAACTGATATTCAAGAGACTTAAAAGAGTTGGATGAGGTTTTGCTTTAACACGAATATAGATTTCCAATAAATCTAGGGAAACAAATGAAGTTCTAAAAGAATGGAAGAATGCAAAATCTCTAACGGTATTTCTAAGTGGTGAACAGGACAGCATGGACAGGCCTGTCAATCTGGTATCAGTACCAAACAATGAATGAAATACAGGCTAAAGTGATACAGGGGGAAAAAGGAGTGCAAAATGTGCAGAGGATATTTGCTGGGAGGGAATGGGTGTGAGACAAAATCTCTGCTTTGGAANGAGGTCTTCACTGTAGGAGACCACCTGTAAGAGATTCCAAAGGACGATATCTGCAGTGAGACAAATCCAGACTAAAGCATAGAGGAACAATTTTAACTGTAAGATTGTTCTGGACAATGAGAATATTCTGGAATTATTTCTTACATGCTGTCAGGGGTTACACATCATAATCGATTTTTAAAGCAAATGTGGATATTTTCCTAGGAATATACAATTATAAAATAAAAATTCATTCAGAAAAAATGCATAGCCTGAGTGGTGCAGGTGTTAAGGCTCCATGATCACAAAAGCCAGGTCTGACTTTCCAGTCTAGGAGCAGGGTTGAGTTAAAATTGTCATCATCAGGTACTTAACACCCCATGAAGATAAATGGGACCACACATAATATTCCTTATGGCTGCTCTTTAAGGGAGTTTAAAAATTCAGGAACACTGCTGTATTTTATTTCATGAAGATATATGCATAAACAGAAAATAAGTATTTCTAAAATAAATGTGTTTTTGTTGTTATTATTTTGAATATTTAAGGTGTCTATGTCAATAGCAGTTAGGACTTGCAAGCTGAGGACACTGTTGTACCACGTACTGCAAAAAGTCTATTTCAGTGAGTTTCCAATAGATCCTACAACACAATTTGAAGACAACAGTAATCTGTAGCCAGGGAACAGATGTAGTCATAGCTGTTGAAGGTACACATCCTACCACTTGGAAACACTTCTCCACTAATTCATGTGGCATGTGTCACTTTAATACAGCATGGAAAAATTCTGGGTTCAAAGCTTAGCTGGATTCTGTTTTGTGATTATTCTCTATCTTTTAATAATGTGCTGAAGTGAGTGGGAAAACACAAATATGAAATTACTGACAGCACATTTGCAAGTATTTAGTGGTTCATTTTGTTAAACAATAGTTTAAGACATAAAATTTACAGGATTTGGTAGTCCACAAAATATTTGTGTAGCAATAGTAATGTTGGTTTTGTATTTGACTTCTCTGTAACATTCCAGATGAGAGGAAAACTTTGCAATAAAACAAAGGGTCTAACTCTCCAGTAAAATAAAGGGATGTTCCTCACAAACTAAGATTACAGGTATTAAAGAAATTTACAATTATTTCATATAATTATGATGTAATGAGATCTTATTAGTTAAACAAGACCGGACCTCAATCTTAAGCAAAATAAATTCAGATAAAGTCTCTGCCCCTTGACCCAGCCATTTTGCAGTCTTTGAACAGTAAAGAAACTTGGAATCTGGTCACAGATGCCAGTGTGAAAATTCCCCTGGCTGAAGGGAGACTGTCAAATGGTGTAAAACCAGAGGACCTGGCTCCCACTGCTTTCTGCCTTGTCCTGAAAAGATTAAGGGAAAAAAAAAAAAGCTGATAAATTCAAAAGGGAATCTGTATCTTTATTGTGGTGATTTCTGGCCAGAATATAGTCTCATAGGAGCCAAAGCCAGCATCATAAATTATAATCATATAGAGCTAACAAACTTAGTTTATATTGTAAATTCAGCTGAGGAGCAAAACAAGACAGGATAGTGCAAACTATGAAAGAAGAAATTGTAACTCGTTCTGAAAAACTATCCAGCATTTCCTCTGAGCACATTTTTGAAGAAGAGCAAATATGCCCTTCTATGAAGCTTTTTGCAAAATATGCATTGTTTGTCCCCAAAAATCTTACAATAATAAATATATTTACATATATTTGCAATATACATATATAAAAATGCAAAAATACATAATAACACATATATCATAAATAAATCTGAATAACACTGAAGAAAATAAGGATTACAAAATAGAAATAAAGCATCACATATCATGTATCCAGTATTTTTAGTAAGAAGTACAATAAACCTATCCTTTTCTACCTGCTGAAGGTTTCTTTCTCTTCTCATTACTTAATACTTTATTTGAGACAAGTTGGAGGGATAATGAATCAGTGATATCTTGAGATTATGTACAGTTTCCTCACTTTAAAGATGGGACAGGAAATTCCTACTCAGTATACCTGTAAAATCTGTAATTTTGTACACCACTAGCTCAAATAGTGCCTTTGGCTAAACACTTTTCTTTTGACCAAATCTTACAGCTTAAGAGGTTTTTTTTTAACAGAACTGTAAATTTTACATATACTTTTCAATTAAAATTCATCATACTATTAACTTCTTTGGCTAAGAGGTGAGAAAGGATATTCTAACCAATAGCTGGGATTCAGGAGAACTAATCTTTGCTCTGACACTGTTGCTTTACAACCTACTTTGCAGAAAAAAATATAGTTTGAGGAAATTTATTTGGAATTTTTAGAATTGCAAAGATAATTTAAAGCTATTTAACCCAGTCTTTGTATATGTTGTCATAATACATGTATTATTACAGTATCAGTGATGAGTTAATGTAGAACAAAAGAAAAAATCCATCTTTCACACAGAAAGTTCTTGAACTGTGGCATTCAATACGAGGATGATATTGACTACCTTTACTTTGAAAGGTCTTTCTTATCAACAGCAACGTGCACATTTACAACTGGTGGAAGGAAGGTGACCACCTTCCATACTTATCTCTGTGGTATTCATACATGCATCTCGCCAAGTTGTGCCTGAGAATTGTGTCATTCTTATGGGAATATATTTTGAAAGAATCTTCCTCTATGGACTGAATATTAAGTGATTCACCAGAGCTGGGTTATGAGTGCTCATATTTGAAAACAAAACAGTGATTGGAGGAATGGTCATTATCAACACCAGGTAATCAAATCCCTTGTAAACAGTACCGAGCTTACTCTGGCAAATATATTTAACTTAACTAATATCTAAGAACTAGCATTTCAGCCTGTAATTAAGAGAGTTCTGGGAACCAGTACTTCTCAAAAAGAGTTGAGGATCTGAGTTCATAGTCATCTGGGTATAATTTCCCACCGTGACATGGTGTACAAAATGTCTAACATGAGCTTAATAAATAGGTATCAGAGGAATAATGAATGAAGATAGGTGTCGAAAGTTATTATGTTACTGTTGTATTTAGCACTGATGAAATCATTACTGTAATATTTTGTCCAGAGTTGAGGTCTATGGTTCACGAATATTGTTGAAGAAGTTCAGAGAGGAGTCACAAGCCTGACTTGGGGACTGTTAATCATGATTCAGGGTAAAAGATTCAAAGCGCTCAATCTGCTTAGTTTATCAGCTGAGAATACTAAAGATTGATTTGGACCTAACCTCTAAGCTGTTACCATGGGGAATTATACAGATTTGATTATGGACTCTTAAATCTATCAAAACCATGAAATTAGCAATACAAGGAAGTAAAATAGTAGGAAAATCTGGACAAAACTATTCTAGAAATAAAGATGCATATTTTTGCTAACTGAAGTGAGCAACTTCCTCTGGTCTAGGCAGATATCTTCTCAATAGAAATCTTTAAATATTTTTCTAAAAGATAGTTTGTAGCTCAAATAAGAATTAACATAGGCAGCTCTATCAGCTCACTTTATANTATACAACAGTAGTTCTGGTTTTATCATCTGCAAAATTTTGAAAAGATCAAGTTGAAATCCTAACCTTTGGGACCTTGCAGACATCAAAATTGAGGCCTTCAAATATATCTGTATAAAACCTATGAGTCTAAGGAAGGAAAAGAGTCCTCACTGGTAGCATATTGTTCGAACAAGATTTTAGGTGATACTACTCTATTATTTTTTTTTTTTTAATCCTAAACAAAAAAAAAACTAAAAACCAGAAAAATTCAAAGAAACCCC
>VZTT01044385.1:0-12557 GCA_013400855.1 Buphagus erythrorhynchus
ATGTGGTGACATGATGAAATCAGATCCCCTTAGGGAGCTGGGATGAACAGCTATTTGTCTGTTCATCCCTCTCCAGCTGAGATCCTGTGTCTGGCCATCACACCAGGCGTGTTTGTAGGGATGAATGTTGAAACCACTCCTCATCCCATATTTTATAGTTACCTCTCCTGGCGGGCTGCACCCCGGAAAATCTTCAGAACCTCAGCGTGCAGAACATCAGCGCTCTCGGGATCCTTGACCTTGATTTCCAGGAGATATCCTTTGCCAAACTTGCTCTTCAGGTACTGGATGGAGCCAATGCACCTGCAGGGCAGGGAGGAACAGAGGTGACAATGATTTCACTGTGTCTCTGTTCCTGGGAAGGAAACCATGGCACACTTCATTAAAGGCGTGGCAGGTGAGGCTGCAGGAGCAGCCTGGACCAGCTCCAGCTCAGCCAGGGGCTGTCACCCACCGGAGCTGCCCGGACACCAGGATGGCCACACGGTCACACACGGCCTCTGCCTCCTCCATGTAGTGTGTGGTCAGGATGGCTCCTGACTCCTTGGCTTTCAGGGCATCCCGGATTGTTTTCCTGAGGATCAGAGTGGAAGAAAATATAAAAGAAAATCTAACACTCCCTAGAAATACCACACATTGCTCTTATATCTTTGTCCATAAAATAATAATTTTCCTTTATAATAAGGAAAATTATTCTTNCAGGTAACTCCCAAAACCTCCTTTTGGCTTTCCCACCCTTTCCCCAGTGTGGTGGCCCTGTGCTGGGTTCCTGCTCACCAGACACGGCGCTGCCCGTTGGGATCCATGCCGGTGCAGGGCTCGTCCAGCAGCAGCACGGAGGGGTTGCCCAGCATGGACAGTGCCACACACAGCTGTGACACGGAGAAGGGGCTCAGCCAAAGCTGTGTCCACACACAGCTCCTCATTTGTGGGAAATGCGGGTTTGGGAAAGGCTGGTGTCCTAGGTTACAATGTAAAGATGTGCCCAAAAGCATGGATGCTATCACCATCTGTTAAACCAGCTGGGGCAGTGATCCTTCTCTCCGTGGGAGATATCCTCTGCTAATGGGCAATCTGTTAAAAACCAGGAGGGGCAGTGCTCTTTATCTTTTCCAGGACCCATCCTTCCTCCAGGAGATATCTCCTGTTAATGGGCCATGGAGTCCCACTGCATGGCTGAGAAAATTACATCATGCCATTGGGAGATGCTCCGCCCAGGGGGAGGAGCCAAACATTTCCTACCCAGATAAAATCTGAGATCTGGAACACCAAGGTTGCCCTTACCCACTGGTTTCCAGAGGACAAGAGCTGCCAGACCTTTCTACAGGATCACCACTTCAACAAGAGCACTTCACTAGACTGCTCCCACCACCCTCACTAGCGGGGTGTCAGGTTGTATTCTGACCCTGTCAGTGGTTTTCTTTTGTACTATTGCATGTATTTTATTTTTTCTCTTTTTTTTCCCCCTATTAAATTTTATTTCTGACTTGGAGTCTCTCACTGGTTTTGCTTTCAAACCACTACAGCTTGTTTCCACCACCCCACCCAATGTGAGGCTCTCCCAGGTGGCTCAAGGCACCGTGGTCCCTCCACTCAGGGAGGAGAGTTTTAATTAGTGCTTGAGCATCACAGTGCCCATTATAGGTGACCCAAAACACACCTTTCTGGTTATCCCAGCAGGTAATTTTCTGACTTTTTTGTTTAAGTAGTCTTGAAGCTGCAGAGCATTCACAATTCTGCAGGGAAAATGAAAAAGGAACATTTTTATTATTCCAAATCAATACTCTAATCAAGGGTTCCCAAAATGACAAGAAAAAGGAACTTTTCTCTCCTTGCTCTTGACTCCTGCTTGTTTTCATTAAACATTTATCGTGTTATTAAAATGTAAGTGACTGTTTGAAGCAGAGTGCACTGAATAAGGCACAAGTTCTTTTCTAAACCCACCATCAGTGTCAACAGCATTAGGAATCCATTCCCCCTTGCCAGCTAAGCATCCTTTCTTGTGGTGCCAAACTCGAACATCAGAGATTGCAGAAAAGCTGCCTAAAGATAACATTCTTGAAAGGGCATTAGTGGCAAATTCATCCCCACCAAATGCACTTAGGAAAATTGAAGGTTTTCTCAACGCACTCACTAAATCGCAGCACTGAGCACAAAAGCACTTTTGCAGCTGGGTTTCTCTCAAGGTTTCCTCTGTGAATTTAGACTTTCTGGTCCCCTCCCTGTCCGATCTCGGGGTTAAGATGACCCCGAAACCTGGAGAAGGTCTTTCTTGCCAGCCTGAGCTTTGATGAAGGAGTCAGGAGACGCAGTTTGTGCTTCTCAAGGTTGTTTATTTTCTTCTTATCTATAACATTCTCTTTCTGTCCCACGAGCTCCTCTCAGCAGATGGGACACGAAGTTCTGCCTGTCCCTGTGGGCTGGTACTGACCTTATATACTACAAATTACGTGTGCTGTGTTTACAATCCCATACCAATAGTTATCACCTATGTTGGACAGTGAGTCCCTACTCTAACCCAATAGAAAAGTGTCACTGTCACAGTGAAACATGGAGAACATGAAGAAGAAGAAGAAGAAGAAGACGAAGACGAAGAAGACGAAGAAGAAGACGAAGAAGAAGACGAAGATGAAGACGAAGAAGATGAAGAAGATGAAGACGAAGAAGATGAAGACGAAGACGAAGACGAAGAAGACGAAGAAGACGAAGAAGACGAAGAAGACGAAGAAGAAGAAGAAGAAGAAGACGAAGAAGACACGCCCAAATCCCTCCATCTTGTCCCTTAAACCCCAATTCTAAAATCCCCTAAACTCTACTTTTCTCACCCTATAACAAACCCATTGCTATTCNTGGCTCCCTGCCATTGTCCCCAGCGATCCAGGGCAGCCAGAGGGATGTCCTGGGCTCCCACACTCCCCATGACTGAGGGGTGGGACACTGCCCACCCCAGCCCTCCCTCTGTACCTGTGGACAGCAGCAGCCGCGTGCTCCTCGCGCAGCCCCTTGACGGCCGCGTAGACCCGCAGGTGCTGCTGCGGGGTGAGGTCCAGCCACAGGGGGTTCTCCTGGGGACAGTAGCCCAGGAATGCAGGAGCCTGGTCCTGGGAGCCGCCTCCATGTCCCCTCTTCATCAGCACCTGCACAACCAGGCTGGGCATTGTCCTCTCACCCCTTGCCCAGTACAAGGGGTGGTTCAGGGGAAGGTTGTGGGGTTTAGGTGAGGAAACCCACAGGGAGGGAGTGATTTCACACTGTTCTTAAATATAAACGTGGCAACTAGGGCACACTAGGCAACTAAATATGGCAATTAGGGCAGATGAAACAGCTTATCAAAATTAGAAGTCACCATCATCATCACCATCATCTTATTAATACATTATTTAATTTAACAGCACAATGAACTCGATTAAAACCCTGATCACTAATAATGCTCTGACAAAAACTGCAGCCTTGGTAAAAATGATAGCTTAGCCTAGGTGCAAGGTTTGGATTTTTGTCACGGAGCCATCCCTTGTCTCCAGGTGTCCCCTACCTGCCCAGCAGTCAGGGCTGTCTCTCCAGTGATCATTTTGATAGCTGTGCTTTTCCCAGCCCCGTTGGGCCCCAGGAGTCCTAACACTTCTCCTGCAATCAATACACAGAATTTCTTAGGACTATTCCCCATTCAAGAAATATATCATGCACAGTCCCACAAAAGAAAAAAAATAGAAAAGGCAGCATGCTAATATCAAAGATCATATTAAATAAATGGTTTTATTGTATAAAATGCACGCTCAGAGAGCCTGTAAGATTTCCACTTAAACTGATGCTGTGAATTGCTCCCAGGAGCCACTGCTAAAGTGCTCCCCTCTCCCCAGGATCTTTATTTTATCTGTATTTTAGATAAATAATGGACAGTCACAGGTCATTAATAGGATGCACCATTAACACTTCAAGCCCAGACTGAAGGTGCTTTAACAACAGAACAAATAGATTTGACTTTTCTGTCCTTGCTCAGGTAACTGAGAATGTGCAGGGAATTAACTTGGGGTTCAACACAGGTCTGGGAGAACAGTCCCAGTTCTCACCTTTTTTAACACAGAAGGAAAGGTTTTTGGTGGCTATTTTCTTCTTCTTCTTAAAAAATGAGCCATCTTGCTTTATTTTATATTCCTTGCACAGATTGCTGACTATAATGACTGATTTCTGAAAGCAAGGAGGAAGAAGCAAGATTAATTTATTATCTTGGACAGCATGAATCCTTCAGTTATATTTTTCCATTTAAAAGACAGAAAACCATCTGAAGATCTTTGTTTTATGGAATCTGAGGTGCAACAGGGCACTTTATTGTCTGGGTTCCTCTCAAGAGCCTTCTTCTCCTGATGGAACCCACAATTTTGGGATTTTGATTTTCCCAGTGAGAATAACACAGCCAGAGCACCAGGTAGAAAATCAAACAAAACAAGAAGGACAACACTCAGGGTACCTCCTCCTGACTCGGAGCCACCACAGCATTTCTCACTGCTTCCCTTTCAGCTCTGACATCTTCATCTTCCTCCTCCAGCACCTCGGGGTGCTGCTGGCCGCTTTCTCTTCTTGGGGAAATCCTGGAAAACCATCAGATTTAGTTTAGGATTTTGTTCCTTACCTTTGTTCTCCACCAGTGTATTTCAGAGAGACTAAGAGTAAATTTCCCTGGGATTGAATTTATGCTATATTATAATGATTACTATTAATATAATCATCATTATTGTTATTGTAGGGGATGATGATGATAATGGTGACATTTATAATCTTTGTTTTGTACCAAAAAAGAAGCTAGTACATCCCACAGCACAGGCAACATCCTGTAGAGGCACTAAATAACTTAAAATTTGTTTTATATTATCACACCACTGCAGTATTTAAGGAACTATTTAAATAATAAAACCCCACCAGTTTTAAAAAAAATTTATATTTAAAAATAGGGACGCAATTGCAATGTTTTCAAGGAAAAGCAGTAGGGTAGGAGTTTAGATCTC
The DNA here is from genome assembly GCA_013400855.1 of Buphagus erythrorhynchus. Taxonomy (NCBI): domain Eukaryota; kingdom Metazoa; phylum Chordata; class Aves; order Passeriformes; family Sturnidae; genus Buphagus; species Buphagus erythrorhynchus. The sequence continues at coordinate 5,001 of VZTT01044385.1, forward strand.
ACATGTGCATGTGTTTATACAAACCTAAATATTGGGTCCCAACTCAGAACTGCTTTTCCATATTTTAACTCCAAAAAGCGAAGAAGGAGAATGAACACCACAGAATGGATGTAGGGCTGAAAAACAGAGGTTGCCACATTAACAGCCTTGCCTTGCCTCCCACCAGAGCTGGCACTGAGGTGGTGGCAGTGCTAAAAAGTACGTGGGGGAAACAGAATATGTGAATATGGAGCCCATTAGCATTGAAACTCAGGGTAATCAACACTGCAGAAAGCCCCAAGGGCAGAAAAACCCCAATTCATAAAATAACAGGACACCGTGAGGTGGTCTGGGCTTATTTCATTTTCAAAGGTGTGAAGTTGTTTTGGCACAGCAGGTAAAATGTCATCCAGACCCAGCCAGATCCTCCTCCTGCTTCCTCACACCTGAGGAGGGGCTTTAGGAGACCCACAAAATATTCCTAAATAAATAAATAAATTTTATTCCTAAATAAAAGCAACGTTAAATATTTTCTTACTGCAAAGACAGCAATCATGAGATGACTGTTTGAAGGCGCACTAAATGCCTCATGGTCCATCGAGAAAATCTGTAGAAATAAAATAAACCCACTCAATGAAGATGTGTAATTCTTTAGTATTATTCTGGTTAATGCAGTAACATCCAAAAATGCTTTTGAAAATCTGCAAAACTTCTGATGTTCCCCAGACATTCAGCATACAGATGAACAGATACAGATGTTTGGCTTTGGGAACCCTGAACACGTTTGGGAACCAGAACTTGTCATAGCTCTCAGTACATGGACCAGACTCTCCTTCCAGATGTCCTGTCCCAGGAAAACATCTCTGCTTTGTGGAGAGAGGTGAGTGGGACAGGACAGAGGAAGACTCTCTCCTCCTTGGACTTCAGCCCTCAGTGATTTATCATTTATCAACAGTGCTGCACGTAGCAGGGGGGGTTTTGTTAAATTTTCAGCTGATTTTCCACCACCTCCCTCAGCTGACGTGGAGCAAAGCCCCTTGTGCGTATTCTAAATTCTCCCTCAGGTTTTTTTTCCATGCAAAGACAGGTCCGTGGCTTCAGATTTTCTCTTAGGATTGGTCAAGCCAAGTTGATTGACTTTGTGGCTGCTTGGCATTGTCCAAGGCCAGCTTGGAGCAGCCTGGTCGAGTGGAAGGTGTCCCCTTCCCATGGCAGGGGGTGGAATGAGATGAGCTTTAAGGTCCCTTCCAGACCAAACCACTCCATGATTCCATTCTATGACCCTACATGGAAAGAATTAAGAGTTTTTAACCTAATCCACAGTCACAGCTGCACAAGAAGTCACCCCCAGCCCCAATGAACAGCTGGAAAAATGAGATCTGAGCTGAAACTGTCACCTAACGATGCACTCTGGAAAATCCCACCCAGGATAAGCCTTCCCAGACTGCAGCATGCAGTTACCCCCAGACTTTGGGGCAGTTACCCCCAGATTTTGGTACAATTATGCCCAAATTTTGGTGCAGTTACCCCCAGACTTTGGTGCAGTTACCATCAGATTTTGGTGCAGTTACCAGCAGATTTTGGTGCAGTTACCCCCAGATTTTGATGCAGTTACCCCCAGATTTAAATGCAGTTACCCTCAGACGTTGGTGCAGTTACCCCCAGATGTTTGGGTAGTTACCTCCAGATGTTTTGGCAGTTACCACCAGAATTTGGTGCAATTATGCCCAGATTTAAGTGCAGTTACCCCCAGGTTCTGGTGCAGTTACCCCCAGATTTTGATGCAGTTACCCCCAGATTTAAATGCAGTTACCCTCAGACGTTGGTGCAGTTACCCCCAGATGTCTGGGCAGTTACCCCCAGATTTTGGTNCTTTGGTGCAGTTACCATCAGATTTTGGTGCAGCTACCCCCAGATGTCTGTGCAGTTACCCCCAGATTTTGGTGCAGTTACCCCCAGATTTTAGTGCAGTTACCCCCAGACTTTGGTGCAGTTACCAGCAGATTTTAGTGCAGTTACCCCCAGATTTTGGGGCAGTTACCCCCAGACTTTGGTCAGAAGGACCCAGGGCTGTGTTTTAGGCCCCTCCTTGCCCAGGACCACCCCTCACCTGCTGGGAGCTGAGCACGAGACCCATCAGGGGGTACACGGGAACCAGGAGGGACAAAGTGTACAAGGAGGTCTTGGGGTAGCCCTGGTAATCGATGATTCTGCTGATGAAAAGAGAAATAAAGGACACCTGAAAATAAAACAAGAGGGGAACTCAGCTGATGGGAAGGGTTACTCACTGCTTGTTAAAACTGTGAATCTAACTCTGCAATTCCCTGCTGATTTTGTAAAAATGGACAAAAAAATGAGAAAGATGAGAGGCAGAGAGGGCTCAGGAGATCCTCAGCTGTCTCTGTCTGAGGGTTAGCTGCTGCTTTGGGCCAGCTGGGGACACTTCTTCCCAGGGAAAGGGCTGCTTCAGGCAGAAAAATCAAACATGGGATCCCATCCTGTTCATTCCCATCCCAATCCATGCCAATAATCCCCCTCCTTCCAGGTCAGGCTTGGGTCATCAATGTCTGGCCTGATGGCTCCTGTCTCAACACTTTACATCCCTTGGATGTGGGGTGACAAGCAGAGTGATAAATTCATTTTTTGCCTCCATTTCTGCACCAGTTCAGGTTGGATCCAGGTATTTCCCCATGTCACAGCAGGATTGTGGCAAACAGAACATGGTGACAAAATTTATTACAGAACTGGCTGCTCTGAAACACACCCAGATTTATTCTCCACATCTCTGCTTGGTGTTTTGACATCTAGCTCAAGATCCCAAAATGTCTGCAAAGCCAGCAGTGTATCATCCAGCCATGTGCTCACCACTATCAGGATAAAAGACCAAATATCACAGCTCCATCCTCTGTGAGAGTTGAAGGAGATCAGGTACATTAAGAGAACGAGGGAAATCCCATAACCCAATGTCCCCGTGACCTACAGGGAGAAAAGGCTTTTGTTGGAGAAAATGGAGTGAGGTAAACCACCAGAAACTCATCTATAGCAATGGGGTGCAGTGGAAATGATCACACGGTAAGATCAGGGCATTTAGAAATTACCACAATTTCACTCTGAGGCATAAAGGAATATATTACGGCATGATTTATTGCCTTTTATTTCCAGCTGGAGAAACCCAAAGGATAGGAGGTGAAACAAGAAGGTCAGTAAGAGGACCAAGAGTGTTCCAGCACCATCTGCACCCACAGTGTCTCAGCTGCCCCCCACACAAAATATTTTCCCCCAGTCCCTTCCAAGCAAACCAGCAAGGACCAGAATGGCACCTACCAGCAAGAAGAAGGTGCTGGCACTGTCAGAAATCTTGTTGCTCATGGCAAACTGGAGCCCAAACATGGAGAAGAGCAGGATCCAGCAGAGTGGGATGTCCACCAGTGCCTGGCCAAACCAGTAAGCCGAGGGGAAGAGCCCTGAGATCCGCAGCTGGGCACGAGCTCCTGCCTGGGAGGGCACAGTTTTAAAGGGTAATTTATTATCTGTGCCTGGTCGGCCAACTGCACCCATGGGAGTGGCCCCAGGAAATGAAAAGGGAATAAAATCTGTCACCATCATGATTCTGGGGTGATTCGACCTCTTTTTTCCTTTTAATATTTTGTGTTGGTGGCAAAACTTCTCATGGATCAAAACACCCCAAGGTGCCAATCATAGGGCTGGGCTCAGTTACCTCAGAGGTGTTTTCCAACCTGAATAACTCCATGACTCTGTACTCACACATCCTTCTGGCAGTGCAGCTGTAATCCCTTCTGCCCACCCCAAACCTGCTCCATTTCAAGGACTTTACCTTGCAATCCTGTGTGTAGCCCATTGCAAAGTGAGGAGGAAAACCAGGGAATAACAGCAGCATATAAATGAGGTAAAAGGCCATAAAAAAATCCCAGAATCCTGGGTGAAACAGCTGAAAACACAAGAACAAAGCATCTGTGGAAAATGCCTACAATTAATTTCACCATTCATCTTAGTGCATTTCTCATGGATTACAAAGCAGTGTGAGCATAAAAAGAGGGACCTGAACCCAAATTTTGGAAGGTTTTCCCAAACCAGAGCCATGTAAAGTGCTTGCTGGTGAGGAGAGATGGGTGGTGCAGGTCCCACTCCTCCATCCCAGATTTGTGGGGGGCTCTCTCTTCCATCAATTGACAGGTCAAAATCTGAATAATGTGCTGGAGACAATCAGGAACCTTCTGGAGAAACCCTCCCAGCCACCCTCTCCATGCAGCAGCCCTTGAGACCCACATGGGAAAAAATCAGATCTGTTTTTCCTGAGGTCAAATGTGGTGGCTCCAGAGGCACCGTGGAGGAAGGTGGATTTACATGTTCAGACAGCCCTACAAGGCTTCCCATTAAAATCTGATTAATTAGCAAGACCTTAAACGGCTTTCTGACACCTTCTGGCTTCACTTACAGTGAAGAAGGGGTGGCTCCAGACCTGGATGTGCCTGGTGGAGTTGAGGGTTCTCAGCAGAGCGTTGCTGATGATGTTCACCAGCACTGGGAAGCAGTTGATGGCCTCCAAGTGGCACAGCACCGTGAACCTGTAGCTCTTCAAAGAGCAGGAAAACAAGGTGAGGACTCCTGGCTTTTCCCATCTGCAGGGAAGCAGCAGGAAAGGAGCACACCAGGAAAATCCAGGCATGCAATAGCTTTGCTTATGCCTTGTTTGCTAAAAAAAACCAAATTATGAGGTCTTGGAAGTCTGTATTGCTGTGCTAAAAATGTACATTTTGGGGTGGAAGGTCAGGGAGATAAGGTCTCCTCTAGCATGGACTTCACTGCTCAAATTCACTTCACTTCCTAATTTTCATACCTACGGTACAAAAAGTCAATGGGGCCACCTCACAGGGAGAGCTGATGGAGGCACCTTGCTTAATTATTCAGTTGTTGTGAGGAAATTGGAGGGAGAGGGAAAAAAGCCTCACCTGACCTTCACGGGACACTTTTATAGCCCCATTGTGTTGGAGTTCCTCCGTGATGTTTTCCTCCTTTGCTATTTCCACTGTAAGATCCTGGCTCTGGAGCACATGGATGAAGTCGTCAATGTCTGTGCCTGGTGTGTGGAGACCAAGAAAAGGGGAATTACAATAAACAAAAGAGTCTTTGACGATGTGATTTTGATTTTTATTTTTAAATCCATGACCACCAAACAAAAACACAGGAAATCAAATAACTGTGGGCATCAGCCAGCACATGTGTGCTGGATCATTGCTGGTTAGTTTTTGGGAAGTGAATGCATTTCAGTCTGAATCTTTGCATTATTTTTTTTCCCCCTAGCCTTTTCTGAAGTGCTACAAAATGAATTTTCCTTTGGGACCATCTGATGAAGATACCAGTATCATTCTCTGGCTAAATAACATGAAATGTCCACTTATGGGAATGTTGGAGGTGAAACTCTGGAAGCAGCCCATTAATTTGACTCAGCATGAGTGAGCCTGGAGTGTGGTGCCTGCTTTGAAAATCCCACACTCTGAAATTGCTTGGATAGAGACCTGGATTTGTGGCAGGGAGAGAACCCTGTCCCCATCTTATCTCACCTACTCTGATGCCCTTTGGCACATCTCTCATCAGACCCTCACCAGCTGCTGAAGCCACAGCAGGTTTCCCTCACAACCCTTTAAAGACAATCCCTACACTCCTCCATCCCCCCTTGGATCCTCTACATGTCACCCATCTGCTCTGTCCTGTGTTTTCCTTTGGAGCAGCAAGAGCCCAGAACTGGGAAGGATGAGGAGAAGCTCCTTCCCCTCACCTGTGTGGTTGTAGACCAGGAGGGTGGTGGTCTCCAGGTAGGATCTCCTCCCCAGGGGCAAGAAGTACCGTGCAGGAGAGAGCTGCCAGGCACTCACACTCTGCCAGCCAGCCACCACACACAGTTGCAACACCAGAGGAAGCAGAAAAACCACATAGAGCAGCAGGCTGCGTTAAGAAAGAGATGAATAAACACTCTGAAAAGAGGTGCTCAGCAGAAATGCGTTCAGAATGCATTTGTGTGCTGGAAATGGTGGATGATACTCAGATTACTCAATGCTCTGTTAAAAACTTCTGGGAATTTTCATACAATCATGGAATACCCTGACTCAGAAGGGACCCACAATGATCATGGATCCAACTTGTGGCTTTGACACCCCAACAATCCCAGGTTGGGCATCCCTGGCAGCCTCGGGGCCAGGATCATTCCCTGGGGAGCCTGGGCAGTGCCCAGCACCCTCTGGGGGAAGAATCTTCCCCTAAAATCCAACCTAAACCCCCCTGGCCCAGCTCCAGCCATTCCCTCAGGCCCTGTCACTGATGACCAGAGAGAATTTTATTTCCAGAAGCCTCAAACCTCGATCATTCACCAAATGATTCAAAATGTAGCAGGGAGGGAACCTCAGGTCCAGACTGCTCAACTTCTTAGGGCCATGAAATGCCTTTCAGACTTCCACTAGAAACAAGGTTTTCATAAATCGGCATCTTCTAAACACCTTAGGACCATGAAATGCCTTTCAGATTTCCACTAGAAAAAAGGTTTTCATAAATTAGCATCTTCTAACCATTTTAGGGCCATGAAATGCCTTTCAGACTTCCTTTAGATACAAGCTTCTCACAAATCAGCATCTTCCTTTAGCTCCTTGTGCCCCACCAGGAAACTCCAGCTTGAACACAGCAGGGCCAAATGAGTTCAAACACTGGTGACACGAAATAAATTAAAAAAAAAAAAATAAAAGGCAGAGGAAGCCTGAAAGTACTCTCTGTACACACTGACTTATTTTAAAACTTCCTGCATTTCACATAAAAGTAATTCTAAATGATTCTTTTCTTTGGAAAGAAAATGGGTTTCTCTTGCATAAATTATTCAGCACAGAAATGAAAACGCACAAAAGGGAGGCTCTGTGTTACTGGCACTGGAAAGGACAAAACCTCCCCCTCCTCTGAGTGCAGATGTCCAAGATCATTCCCAGCCAAACCTCGCATCAGTTAATCCCAACTCACCGAATCAGGGCTGTGGGAATTGTCCCCCCTTGGAGTGACCAAACCCCAGACCTCCAGGAGAGAATCCCTCCGGTACTCACAGGGAGCGCAGGTTCTTCACCGAGCTCCTGAGCTTCAGGAAGTGCAGCCGTGCCATGGCAGAGCCCTGCAGCCTCCAGAGGGCCAGGCCCTGGCTCTGGGCTGTGCCGGGGTCCGTGGGCAGCGGCCGCGCCTCCCCGGGGCGCTCCGGGGCTCCCCTCTCCTCCCCGGGGCCGTGCTCCTCATCCTCACCTGCACAGAGTCCCCACGTGCATGGTTAGCTCTAATCCTACAGTAGGGCCCACGGCTGGTCTGTGGGTTATGGAGTTTGAGTATGGCATGGAGACCAAGAAGAGAAGAAGGTGAAAAGAAGGTAACTAGGGGGAAAAAAAGCGCCACAGCTGTGGGAAGTATTTTGAGAAAGGTCCTAGGAAGAATAGGGGTGGAAAGACTTTCCGCCAAAAATTGTTATGTTAACTAATTGTGGCCAATAAAGAGAGTGTAAACTGTGTAAAAAGTATAAAAGATGGTGTGATGTTG
>VZTT01044387.1:7170-20899 GCA_013400855.1 Buphagus erythrorhynchus
TGCTGGCAGATTTCATTCCAGGATTGCATGGAGCAGTAAGCAGAAGTTCCTGCAATGATAAAGTTTCATTTAACAAAAATGAAATATTATTATTCATGTCATGAGTAATTGAATCCCCAGATGTTCTCATTTTCTATCAATGGCTGGAGACAATAAGACTCTAGATAGGCTGTGACAACATGAATTGATTTCTTTCTCTTTTCTCTTTTTTTNCTAAAGCACAGAGTTTAGTTTGTTGCCTCTGAATTTATAGCAGAGATGGGAAGTCCAACTCCTTAGAAACCTTATTATGTGCAAGGTAGTAATTCCTTGTTAAAGTTAATTAGGAAAAGAAGCCACACTCACTAACATTTCTAACGCTGCTAAAGATGAATGTTTGCATGAAGGAACAAAGGTTGAAAAACTTTAAGTGCTTGTTAAGGCATGCACACACGGTGCATACAAGCAATAAGTCTGTTTTGCTGAGCTGTGGAATTGCCCTGAGTAATTTCTCTAATAACAGAACAGATATTGCCCCTCTGACCCCAGAGGAGCTGTGGGCTCAGTGCTGCAGCCGACCCTAGTATCAGCAGAAACTTGTGCAACCAAAGCACAGGCTGCAAGCTGAGCACTGGAAAATAAAAGAAACCTGATGGATAACTTGTAAATGTTCTGCCCGATTTAAAAATTCAGAAAATTATTAATGATGAAGGTGCTTTATTTATGATTTCCCCTCATGACCTATTCTTCAGAGGAACTGCACTATTGTGTCCAGAGCTGTGTTTGACAGCTGCCTCCTATTTCCAAAGACAGTATTCATTCCACTATGAATTGAATGTACAGTAGCAGAAACTTTTAATTGGCATTTCTTGTTAGCTTTCTCCTATAGAATTGATGTAGTGCTGACGCTTTCCCTCTGTGCTATGGAGGATGCCTCTGGAAATAACAGTTCTGTAGCTGGAGCAGGAGAAAAAAACCCCACAGAATCCCTTGGGATAATGCAGCACATGCAGAAATAGGAAAAGAAATCATATGAGAAAAACATTCAGTTAAAGCAGCAACTTATGTCTTCTCTTTCAAAACTTGCAAGGTGAAAAGGAGCAATGTGGTTTAAAGGGGATATTGATTTGGTGGAGCTATGTGTGAACTCGTGCCACAACCCCAGTACTTCTCCAGTCTCTGAACCTCTCAGAATTAATGCAGGGGTTTTAGACTGATTGCTTGAAGTCTTTCTGTAAAAAAAAAGCATGTCTGATGAATGGCAAGGACTTGAGGAGATTTAAAAAAATAATAAATTAAAAGTTTCTTTAAAGAACTGAGAAAACCTTTGTCAGCTGCACTTCCTTGTAGTACTGTATAGTTAGAGCAAGGCAGCCAGAGACTAACCTCATTTCTTCTGCCTTCCATTTTGTCTTGTGAGTGATTGACTTCCTTCAGCAGCTCCATCAGGTAATGTGACATAAATGGGAAAAAAATTCCCACCATGAATTCATCTTACTGTGCCAGGGACACAGCAGACATTTTTAGTTATTCACCCATTTGAAAAGGAATTTGAAGCTCAGGCAGATGTTGAAAGTCTGGCATGCAAGTTTGGTTGCTGTTCTCTAGGAGGTTTTCAATTTTTTATCTGAAGCCTGTGATATTTTATTAGCTTGTGGAGTGCTGTGGGGCTTTGTTAATGGTTCTGGATAATAGAAAACATGGAGCAGGGGCTGTTTATCTTTACTGCAATGTAAGAGATGTCATTCAGGAGAAAGCCAGTGGTTTGTCTCTTCATCTGGAATTATCTGGCATCTGCAGTGTAAAACAGGCTGACAAAGTTGAGAAAAAATTGGAAAGAAATATCTGAAGAAAATATTCTCAACCCCAGCCCAAACCTCTTTTCAGAAAATAAGGCAGTGCTTTCCATTCTTGTTTTCTGTGCTTTTATGGCTTTTAGAACTCCTCCTATTCTACCTTCTCAAGAGATAAGAATGTCCAGTTTTCTTCCGACTTTCAGCTCTGATGCTTTCTTTGGATTAACTGAAAAATCAAAAAATATACTTACTTTCATAAATATGGCTTTGTATTAATTTAATGCTGTAAGACAAGGCACAGATTTAAAGAATTGTGTCTAGAGTCCACAAAAACAATAAATAAGGAAATAAGGACTGCCAATAAATAAGGAAAGGCCACAGATTCTCTCCCCCCTGCCCCAAACTCCACATTCATCAAAGCTGGTATTGTCTGACCTTCTAGAGGCTTATAGGATTTATGGTCTCTATAAATCTTATGGTGAAGCATCAAGTCTAAGATGACAAAAATCACACTAATTTGAGAAAAAGACACACAAGACAAAACAGAAAGCCCAAAGCCTCCATCAAACCCATCTTTGATAATATTCTGCTGTGTGAGAACACCTCAGAGTAACTAGAGACAGTTGCATATGATTTTCCTCTGTCCAGTACTGCCTGTGCAACACTCACCAGTGGGCTGCTGCTCTCAGGCATCAATGCATCAGTCATCATTTGCTTCTCACACCAGGTTTTTTAGACTTCATTACAAGTAGAAATTCTCCAAATGTACTTTCCTAAAAAAATCTGCTTCACCACCAGTCTCTTTCACCAGTGTTTCCTGAATGAAAAAAAAAATATAAAAAGAAAAGAAAAAAGGGCTTTTATCACACATCCCATATGTGCTTTATGGTGCTGAGACTTGATAACTGAGATATGATTTTATAATGAAAAATCCCCCGAGGAAGTATGCAGATGTACTGTGGAAAGATACTGACACTCTGTGCTTTATTTGTAGAAAAGGTATGAACAATTTCTCCTCTTCTTTTTAATGGCACAGAATATTAAATTAAAAAATAGGCTTGTGTCTCCTGAGGATATGTCCAAGTGGTGGATGAACTATGTACATGTTAAAATGGCACTCTGCAATGCATTCCCCTAAAATTTGGAAAAAATGACTGTCATTGATGATACCACTATCCCCTTTTTTTTTTCACAGTTAAATCTGTAGCCTTTTGAATTTGAAATGAATGCTGCAGCTAGGTAGATTCAGGAAGATGCTAGTAAAGGGGGCTACTGATGGCATGCTCCATACTGGAAAACTGTCTTGTTATTGAATGCAAATGTGACTTAGATATGTAAATTATATTCAAGATTTCATCAGTAAGCCTTTAATATATCTAGAAACTATCTTAAAGCATTTAAATAAAATGTTAATTGAAAGTATGGAATAGTGTTAGCAAGCTCTTTCAAAGAAAGCTTCAATTCAAGGCACGTAACAAGGAAGCGAGTGCTCTGATCTAGTCAAACAGAACCTCCCATGGTAAAAACCTATAATTGTTTTAAAGTTCTCCAAAAATCTACATCCCTGTTCTCATCTCATCCCACACACTGTGATATTCCTTATGTTCCTCACTCTCCTCTCTCAAAGCTGACTTTCTTTGTAGCCTTCTCCCACTCCCAGCGTGCTGCCTTCTCTCACCTCCCACGCCTGGAGCTGCCTCCTGCTGCCCATACAACAAGCACTTTTCTACACATCCAGCCCTTCTCCTTTCCTTGAGCTTGTCTGTGTCTCATTCCTCCCAAAGCCATCAGGATGTCTTGCCCTGCATCAGAATCCGGAGGGTGAACTCAGGAGAGCTCGGTAGTAAGCCAAGCAGTGAATTTAGATCTTCTGAGAGTGATCATCAGATGGAGCAAATGACTGATCTTCATATTTAAAAATGAAGCCACTTATTTTAAAGGCTGAAGAGAGAATGATTGAGTTAGGCTGCATCCCTCTGGTGCTCATGGAAATGCTTGCACAAGCAGCAGGGCAGTTGAGCCATGTTGGCTTTAACCAACACGGGTCAAATTCATCAACAAAAGCTTTCAATTAGCCCTAAGAGCTAAGAGTGTGGAACACAGAAGCACGAGCATCTCTTGCTGCAGCTCTGCTTTTGATTGTCACTCCTTACCTGCTCATTAAGCAGAGGGATTTTGGAAGTATTTGCTAAGTTATCTTCCTGTCTGCAGATGGTCTGCAACAGTGACAGCAGCTGTTCCAAAAACAAGTAGTGAAGGGAGGTATTATTGCTCTTTAGCTATGTTTACAAATTTTATAACAAGACTATTATTTAAAATGTGGGTTTTTGTGCCTGCACGCAATATGTTATTACTGAAATGTTGCTGGATTGATGGAGGGCATCAAAGGGATGTGACATAGAGAGATTTCTCTGCTTTGGCAAGGTTTCTTTCTTCCAGAGCTTGTGTGAATCTTGTAGGTTTGGGCAGGGCAGAGGTTGCACCTGTGAGTTGTGCTCCCATGACCAGGGAGCTGGGGAGAAGGGCAGCCACATGACACTGCTCAGCTGATGGGATTTGCTGGGGGAAAGAGCTCGAGTTCAGGAAACACAGAGTTCTACACTGAAAGATAAAAAAGAAATAGAAATAAAGCGCATCTAATCCTTGCATTTTGGATGCACTTCTGATGCTAGAGGAACATTGCCAGCTGGGAATGATTTTTACAGTCTATTTTCACAAATCCCTACATCCACAGGCCGATGCTGTGTCTTGGGGAGGCTGTTGGAGGATACTGGGATGCTCCTGCAGCAGCAACCTAGGCAGGGTATGCTGCTTTTGCCATGATGCCTCGTGGCTATGACCCAAATGCACAATCCATACAGACAGGACCTTGTTCTTGAAGGTCAGGACCCAAACCATACATGAGGAGTGAAAATTAAGGTCCTCTTCATGCTCTTCTGGTAGCTTCTCATTTTCAGTACATCCTTTCTGTCGTGCTTTACATAAAATGGTTTCTTTGAATGGTTTCTTTCTTTGCAATTTAACTATGAATGGAGGTTTCTGACTGGGTTTTTCTATGGGAGGTATACACAGGGAAAAAAAAAGAACTAAAAAAGAAGATGGGAAATGCATGTAATAAAAAATTGAAATATAAATTCTAAACTTTCTGGTCTGGAAGTGAAAATGCAAACAGCCTCATTTCCCTTGGAAACGTTGAGTTTCCATGTGGTTCCTCACTTGCATGATTCATAGCTGGTGTTTGTGTTATGCCTACTTGCATTTGAAGCAAGCCAAGCTTGAGCTCTCCACCTTCTCAGGTGAAGGGATTCATCCCACAGTTCCATATTGGAGTCATATGAATCATTCCTGTCTGTTTTCACTGCTGACTCAAAGAGTTCCCATGGATAAGTCCATGTTGGAGACAAGTGGAGTTAAGGGAGAAAAGTTTCACTTTTGTCTTTGTCATTGTTTCAGTGAGACTGGGATTGCAGTTTTCATTTTCTTGAAATAAAATACACTGTAATGATGAACATGACCCATTGTGTGGTAACATTTGGCAAAAGTAAGGCATATGAATTAAAAGCTATGGCAAAGTGAGACTATGTTGTGTCGTTTTGAACATTAGTTATTAATAAAATATGTAATTACCTCTTGATATTGCTTGTATGTTAGGAAAGGACACAAGAAAAATGCATTTAAGAATTGCACCTTGCTGAACTGGTTTAATTAGAGGTCAGTAAAATGTAAATAAGATAAAAAGAACTGATGTAGACAGTTTGAATTTGTTTAGATTGCAGATGAATACAGAAAGTTCTATAATGTAAGACTGAAGGGACTGAAGGTTGTACTGGGGTTCACTGGAAGAGGAAGGTGAATATACTGTAGCTATTCCCTGTTAGAGGAGGTAGAAGAAAATGTCATCATTCTCTTTAAAGCCAAAATTCTGGTATTTGCAAGACTGTTCCCTCCAATAATGTAGCCAACAACTGCTTTGAGTAAGATTTCCTGTCTTCCAGTCTGCTGTCATTCCTCTAACCTTTGAATACACCTGTGTAATCGAATCAGAAAGTAAAGGTCTATCATTTACTTCTCTTAATACCCTTGGACAGATTGCTGTCTCATTAGAAAGACTCGACAAAGTAATTCAAGAACTGTAAGGCGCTAATAAGACGCTGTCTTTAAAAATGGATTGGCTGAGTAGAAAGTCTGGCACGTCCCCAGGATGAATATCTGGCCACAGGCTGGAATTATTTCTCTGCTAATCTCCTTGGTGTGTTCAGAGGATCTATTTGCATCTCGTGAAGTGGGAGGTGTGGAGGCTGCTGACCCATGGAGAGCTCCCATCTGTGGATCCCCTCCGCAGCGATGCCAGGCGGTGGCTGAAGATTGTTCTGCAGCTCCAGTCCATGGGCCAGGGCACCACCTCTGATCAGAGGCTTATTCAGAATATGTCCAGCCCTGAACTGTATTTATTTTTCATTAGGGTGATGTATATGATTAATGTAGCTCTGTTTGCTGAAGTGAGCTGTCAGAGCTTAGCACTATATATTTTTCTTTTTTCAATGCAGCCTTGGGAGAAGAGTCATTGGATTTTTGGAAAGAGAATGGCAGAGAGAGAGCTGAGAAAATCAGAAACCCTGCACCTCACTGAGAAGTGACTGGGCACAGCTCTTTAAAACACAGGGTTTGCAGTTGTACAGAACTGATCTGGAAGAGATGCAAATTCCATATGGACTAAATTCAGATTTAGATTTAAAATGCTACTCACATGGGCACCAGCTAATACACCAGCCAAATTCACTCCATTATTAAGTTAAGAGGCTATGAGGTGACCCTCATGAAATGTATTAACATAATGTCAATAATGAGTCTTTTTATAGGAAGGTGTTGAGGAAATGCAAGCAGAGTTTGTAACATGGTACCACACTTCAGCCTGGCTCGATTCTCGGTTCACAAAGCTTTATGTCATGGATCCATCTGTTCCCAGGAGATGTGTGTGAGTTTCTGCCATTTTCATGGGCTACTTTGTTTCTAGATTGAAGCTTTCTGAATTCTCTGCAAGTTGCCCGAGACTTGGTGTTTGTTGCCTGGGGCTTGCTGTTGCCAAGGCACTCAGCATGGAGCAAAGATTGCCTTCACAGGCTGGGTGGGACCTTTACTTAACTCTATCAAGGCTCATTAAAGCTTCAAATCTCTGAATGCACTTTAAAAATTGAGTGACAGGAACTTCTGGGAAAGTTTTGTTGAAAAGCCTGGCATAACTGAGTAATTATAATATAGCAGTACTTCATGTGCAACTTGATTGTCACAGCCTGTGTCAAGAGAACACATAATTTCTGAAGGATAAGACCATATGTTCCAAAAAGAACTTTCAGAATGTGAGATACTTGTTTTGGAAGTTGTTTTTTTTTGCTCTTCATAAAAAAAAATAAAAAACAGTGTTATGAAATGAGATTAAAAAAATCCCCCACACTTAATTAAACTCATCCTTCGAGAGGAAGTCCCAAACCTGTTGGATAAGCATGTTCTAAGGTTACTGATTTACTTCTGGGTGTATCTGAAATAAAATGTTGCAAAAATAGTTGAAAGGACACAATTATCCTAAAAAAAAAAAATTCCCTCCACTTTTACAGTCTAATGCACCTGTTGAGGACCTCTTGGCATATAATGACAATCACCTTGCTGGGGATAATTGGCCCCTGAAACAAGGTGTGGACAGAAGAGTCCACCAAATGTCCAGACAGATTTGTGTGTAGCAACTGGAAATGTTACATGCTGTGGTTTACATCAGCATCAAATATAAATGTAGGTGACTTCAGTGTCTTCCATTTTAAGCTGTATCTAAATCACCTGTGCTGTCCTGAAAAGTTTTTTTCTTTGTGAATGCAATGCAGAAAGGTGACTGGGCATCACTGTTGTTTAAAAGTCAGAACTGAACCTGAGCTGACATTTCTGAGGATGTAAGACTTACACAGAATTCTGCCCCAGCAGGAAGGAATAATATTGACTAACAAGATTTCAGCCTGCTTTTGGAGACCCTGAATGCACACTGTGCTTATATTTTTAGCAAGAAGATTTTATTTTCATTTCAATATTCTAATAGTGGGATGGTGAAAACTTAAAAGAATCAGATTGGTGGGTTGGGATATTTTTTTCCCAGTAAGGGACAAGCACACAGGGAAATGTGATTTTTGTCCCAAGAGACTGTAATATGTAATATAGTTACAAGTACAACTTGATTGGCTAATTAAGACTCTCCATGTGAGATTTCCAAATAGATTTTTTTTTCTGCATTTTATATAGAAGAAATGGCTTTGCTTGCCTTGCCTGGGAGAAGTTTTACTTACATAGATGCTAAAACATGGGATAAAATCACTCTTGTAGATATCTTCTTGTCCTAGCTCTGAGACCATCAGGTCATCGTAGCTTGGCATACTCAACCTCTCCATTTTAACTTTTTTTAAATTAGGGCAGCATGGCGTAAAGTCTACCTGTAAATTTACCCACTTTAAACACTTGGAATTTTCTAAATGTTTTATGTATGTTTAATTTTAACTTTTTTCTTAACATTGTATATTTTTGCATATTTCAAATACCATCTCGTTTCTAGATTGCTAGTGAATATTTATTAAATAGACCCACTGGAAGGGGTCAATGTAGATTTGGCATTGTTATTGGAGTTGAAATATTTTCTGACCCATGGTTCCCATGGAGTATTGATTGAGACATTCCATAAATCTGAACACCACGTTGTACCTGCATATTTGATACCAGTTCTGCAGATGGAATGGCTGTTCAGTGCTTCTTTTATGGTCAGTAGAAAGAAGAAGGCACTTTCCCAAAACTTTTTCCAAGGAAGATATTTAAAATAGGTTGTATGGATTGCTCCTTGCGCAATGGGGAAAAGATTGGAAGTCATATGAAACCAACTTAAAAAAAATTCCATAAATCCTTTCCATTTTGCTATCTCACAGAGTAATATCTAATGGACTGACACATACTAAAAAAGATCACCCATTTTCCATGATCTGTCAAATTAATTAGACAGATGCTGCCTATGTTTTCATTTTATGTTTCAAATCTCAGTGATTTGGTTGGCTGGGTTTTGGCTGGGCAACTTGCAGTGTCTGCAGCAAACCACCTTGTCTGTAAAGGCTGCACTGCCTGGCCTTAGGAGCAAACCAATCCTGCAGAGCAGAGGCTCCATCAGGCAGATCCCTGGTAAATGCTGATGGGTAAGCAGCAAGAGGTATTCCAGAAGTGATGTGAGCTGCCTCTGCTTAACAAAATACCCACCTTTTTCCTAGTTTTAGCTTGTCCCAGTCCTCATTTCCTAATCTACTCAAACCACAAGAGAACCGTTTAGCTAATGAATGATTGAAAAGTATGAACACCAAATTCAATAAGTCAAAAAGAAAACAAACATAAAACCCCACAGAGGTAACAAAATGTATGCTTAAATGCATCGTTCAATTACTCTACTCACTCTTTTCTTCCCATTACGCTCTCCTTTGTTGGTACACTGTGTATCTAAATGGCAATCTCTTTGTGACAAGGAATTTCTCTTCATGCCTTTACCTGCTGGTGCAGAACACTGTTGGTGCTTTGCAAATATCAAACAATAAAAAGAATTGATTGCAAGCAATGTAGGACTTGCATGATGGCTAGTGAAGCTTCTCAGGATTTTCCCTAAGAAGTACTGATGCAGCCACCAAAGTTTGCAGATTTGAGCTGCTCTGGTCTTTACAAACAAGGCAGTTTAAGGTAACTGCTGTTAAAAAACTTTAGTTCCTTAAGTCTCCAAGGGCGATACAAGCCACAGAAGGATTGTGATTGATACAGCATTATTCTTTGGTTTTTCCTAGAGGATAAGTCAGCCAGGAATCACGTTGCTATTATCTGCTGAAAATTGTTTGTCCCCCAGGATGTGTGTTGTACCAGATTTTCCATCCAAGATTTTCTTTCTTGAAAGTTCCTTGAAAGTTGGTTCATCAACTTGGCACAAATGGAGCAAACCCCTCTCAGAAGGGAGGCTGGAACTAGATGATTTTAGGCTTTAGGTCCCTTCCAACCCAAAGCATTCTATGTTTCTTTTCAGCTCAAAGACCATCCTCATTGTTAAATACAGAAGTTCCCTTCCCCCAGAGAATGGAACCTTTGTCTTGCACCATTCTTAGGAGGTCTTTTATAACTGCCTGTAATGCAAATAATTCAAAGGCAGAGCTAACATTTGTATTATTAGACTGCATGATATCAATGCTTCTTGGGATCTCAAAATCCTCATTTTCAGTGCACTAGCATCTGAAAATGACTGTATGATCCTCTAGAGACTTTGCTTGGATATTGCAAGCAGATGTTAGAAAAAAATGAAAATGGATAGTGGTATTGATGAGTCCTATCATAAAAAGATAAAATAAAAATGTCATTACCTTTGCATTGCTGTGTAGCTTAAGATGATGAAATGCTGCAGTTATTATGGAAGAAATGGTCTTTTTGCATCCTCCAGCTATAGTCTATTGCACAAGATTAACACTGAGAGTCTTTGCTAATTAGTTTTTATGGTCAAACTGTTTTCATGAAGTTGGTTTCAAAGAAATCAAAATTAAACTCTTTATAGCTCTGAAAGGTAGAATTATGGAATATGAATGCATAGATAATCTTTACAAGCTAGAGGAAAATGATCGTTGAGCAACTAAAGCTATAAAAAAGACCCAGCAATATCTCAGGTATTGCAATATAGTCTGCTTGGGTAAGTGATGACACTAGGATTTTGGAAATGCAGTTAAAGCAGGGGAGGTGATACATGGGATTATCATTTGTCAGCATGTCCTGATGAAAAACTTCACTCTTTACTCATCTTTGTAAAACTAAAATCTATAACAATAAGATGTGGTGGACTGAATTTATCCCATCAGAAGAACTGCCACAAATACATCAAAATGCATCATTTCCCCCTCCACCATTTTGCTCCTTACTTCCTTTTCACATTGTTTTGTTTGTTTGCTATACCTCCAAAATAAGCCACGTACTGGCTTCATCCCACAGCATTACTTCACTTTCTATTTGAAAGTGTAGTGGCAAAACCAAAATGTAGTGTTGCTTTTCCAAGTCAAACCACCTTAATTTACCTGTGTGTTTGTGCAGATAAGCTTTACTAAACTGTGCCCCAGTAAATATCCTCTCTCCAGTGAGCCTGTAGCAATTACATTTCACAGACAAAAAGGGAAGCCCTGGATTTAGTACAGTTTTCAAAACAACTTGTGTTTATAGCAGAAGAACATTTAAGCATTTCGGGGCTTGTATCCTAGTCACTACCAATAAATTTCTGGCTCCCAGAAGATTCAGCAACTCAAGTACTTCTGAAAAATCTGTCTTTTGTTCACAGGCACTCATAGCTGAATCAAAAGCACATAATTGTTTTAGAGAAAAAAGGGGAGGTCTTAACTTTATCTGGGGCTACATTTTGGAATCAAGACCATCATTTATAGTGGATAATGGAGACAAAAGCATACAAATCCAAAAGAACAAGATGTCTTAACTGTTTCATGAATTAGCTTTGCCCCATTTCTGTATCATCAATCCCTTGGAGAGATGAAAACTTTACCTCAAATAACTAAGAAACATCAGAGATATGCACAATGGAAGTTCTCATAGGCTGGCTTTGTTTGTGGGGACATGTTATTTTTCTACTTGTACTGTGCAGCCCTACAAAAGAGATGCAGTTCTGATAAGGTTTACATGTCTGAGGTTCCTCATACACTGCTTTCTTTGGTCCTATTGTTAATGTTTGGATAATTAAATAATGGGATTAAGTTGAGGATTATTCTGCCTTGGTCTAGATTATTCCAGCTCTAAGAACCTGCAAAAATTTAGTGCTGTCCTAAAGTAGTATAGGATGACAATGAGATCCTTTCAATGGATTTCAATCCTTTCAATCCTTTCCTTTCTTGTGCCAGGATTTGGGGGTTTTTTGTTGCTTTGGGGCTTCTTACCTAGTCTTACAAATTCCCAGTATCATTGTTAAGAAATTAACGCATGTGTATTAGTAGAATCTTACCTCTTCAGACACACATCCGACCAAAGGCATTCAAGGTAACCATGTCTATAGGCTTTTCATGCTTTCAAAGTCTTATCAGCTCCATTTCAAAACAGGTGTATTCTCTCCCAGACAATCTCAACAGCCTGCTGAGTTCTTCACCTTTTTTTTTTTTTAATTGATGATGTAGGCCAAATAAATGTAAAACTTGATTTTGAGATACATCCCTTCAACCCTTGTGTTCAAAGCCAGGTAGGATGGGGTGTTGAACAGCCTGGTCTACTGGAAAGTGTCCCTGCCCATAGCAGGGGATTAGAACAAGAAGACCTTCAAAGTCCCTTCTAACCCAAAATTTTCTGTGATTCTGTGATCCCAAAAATGCTCCAATGACTCTCGTTTTCTATTCAAGACAGCACTATCCAGTAATTAATTCATCTATTACTACACCAGATTAAAGGATGTGAAGTCTTTGAAATGAAGCAATAGGTTAAATTATGGAGTGGCCCAGGTACACTCCATTAATAAAAGAAAAAAAAACATATTTGAAGCATCGGGAAAAGTTTCTTTAGTTGTTGTAAAATTGTTCAACAGACTCAGTACAAGAAAAGGAGCTGGCACCATTAAATCATTAAGGGAATACACTTTTTATTTGCAAGTTACGATTAATTTTTTCTGAAGCTTAAATGCAATAAACCCTGTTGTATGGCAGAGACTGTGACATTCTGTTACAGGATAATTTCTTCCCTTGCAAATTAGCAAATAGTGTGACTTGCAAAACAGGAGAGAGAAGGGGGAAATATGCCAGCAGCTGTGCTTAGACTTTTTTGCCTTTTGGCTTCTTCTTTCATTTTCTAGTCTGCTGCATTTCTTCTTTCAGTGATTTGGATGCTAGATGCCAATTTGAATTTCCAGTGCATTTAGCATCCTACAACACCAGGGAATTTAAAAGAGAATTAAGAATATACAGGGCATTAAAAAAATGAAGATATATTTTTCATCAGTCCTTTCTATCTTTTTACCTCTCTGTGATCACAGCAATAACAGAATCCAGTAAACCATTGGCACAAAGAGCCAGCCATACATTTATTTTGCAAAGGTGTGTTTATAGCGGGAACTAGATGGGGCTGGCTTGTCACTTGCAATCTGTGGAGGGCTCTTTCCCAGATCAACAGACTCTAAGATTGTTTTCCTGGATACAAGCCACTGATGGACCCATACAGGCTACTGAGAGTCATGTAAGAGTCTTTTATCCTGTCTCAGCGGGGACATCTTCCCCATGGGCTTCACAAGAGAGCGTTTTCCTAGCAGCGGATTTAACGGGGGGGGAGAGGGGATGGAAAGAAGATTAATGTTTCTGCCAGTTCCCTGCAAGTTCACAGAAAATATTGGCTAGAGCAGGAGTGGCCCGACTCCGTCATGCTCCAGCCTTTTCTCTGTACTTAGAGTGGCATGTTTTTAATCAAATGTGAAATATAGCTTTAGCAGGTCGAATGGATTAGCCTTCCTTGTAAGTAACTCTGCCTGCTTTAGTCAGGAGTGCAACTTTTTTTTTTCTTTTAATGTTTCAGACTTAAGGTTGTCATCTTTAACTTCATCAGTTTAATGGGTCTTTGGAGTTTTGATTGTTAAAGGTGGGAAGTATTTAATAACTATATTCAATTGAGCTTCCCAGTATATGCAGTGAAAACAGCAAGGTAAGAAACTCCTCAGCTGGTCTGTCATAAAAGTTTGGAAAGGCTTAAGACAAACAGGGGGTTCTGTTCATTTTTTTAATACCATATTGGGATTACACTGATTCTACATATTTAAGTTTTCCTTGGTTTGGGATTTCAAATCTGCCTATGTTTAGGAAGTGAATATCCTCATACTCAAAAACTGGGAAATCTGTTCATGACAATGCACATAACTGATTCTCCTCCTCTAATGCTGGCTGTTATTT
>VZTT01044394.1:0-15409 GCA_013400855.1 Buphagus erythrorhynchus
CAAAGTTACAAAAAATAGATAAAATTCAAAACTCAATGAGATCAGTAAATTTCCTCCATTCTCTGTTAGCCATGAAGGACAGACCACCCTCTCCTCTGATGTCTGTATACCCTGACACTTTGTTGCTCAGAATATGTTTTATCCCTGACAGGTGAAACCTGTCTTTAAGTAACATTTGATTCCCAGGGAATCGGGTTACCTCTGCTGCCAGATTGTTCTGCAAAAAATAATGGAGCTTTAGACTGCAGACACTTAAAATGCTTGTCTGAACGTGACAGGGCTGTGAGCTTGTTCAGTCACTTCTGCCCAGTAATGTGTTCCTGTTTTAGTTGGAATTCTTCAGATATGGGGGAAAACTTTTCTTTCTTAAAGTTCAAATAAGTAGAGAGCTGTGACAGTTTTTCACTGTGCTCTTGCTTCTGAGTTTTAAAAAAACTACATTCCTCACAACTGCGTTGCCTATATAGAAATTATAAAACTAATTTGATTTTATGTGGTTTTCTGTATAGTGCAGCGTGAATCAGGAATACAGAATTAGCCAGCTGTTACAGACTCCTGTGCTAGCAACATGAGCAAAACCAGTTTCTCAATTGCCATACATTCTTCTGAAGTATAAAAAAGAGAAGAAAACAGCAACATAAGTTTTGCTGTGGTTTTGGGTAGGAAGGTGGTAGAACTTATGTAGACAGTCAATCTTTTATATTACTAAAATGCAAATACTGTATGAAAAATAGTTTTGGCTTGCAAAAAAATTAGTATTTTATAGGATTGTAAAACTATCCTGTATAATTCAGTTGGATGGGCATATTTCTAAAATATGAGTATTTTAGAAATCCATAGTTGTAATTTTCGCTAATAAATAAAAACATAATAAAAGCACTGCCAGAAATTAGCATTAGTTTTACATTTTTAAAACTACAGATCTAAAGAGGGTGCTTCAGTCTCTTCTGTTCGTGGTTCATGTTGCTGCACTGAAGTTTGTGGTGATTTCATTGTATAATTGATCCTGAAGCGAGTGCCAAGCACAACAGACTTTTGTGTGAGGGCTGCTGTCCCAGAGTGTCTGTTCCTCCCCAGATAAGCTGTGCTGCAAACCGGGTGCTGTAATTACTGGCTGGGTCTGGCACAAGGGAGGGCTAGTCCTAGTCCCCATCTGCATGCAAATTTTCACCATGGAGCTGGAAAAGCCACTTCACATTTCTTGTTTCAGCAGTTTCCTCTGCCATAATCGCTAAATTGGAATGAGAGCGCTTGAGTAACTCAGGGGAAGTTTGGTTTATTAAACTCCAGTCCCTGGATGTGAGAGCAGTGATCTTCTCCCCCAGTGCAGTTGCTCACTGTGTGCAGCTGTCCGGGTTTAAAACAGTTGTAGAACCAGTTTAGATTTTTACAAACATCTGTTTGGCTTTGTGACAGAATACCGAAGAATCCCCCCCTCGCATTTGTGGGAGGTCTCAGGGAGGCTTCCATGATGAGGGAGGAGGAGGCTGGTATTTTTATTGGAGAGGTTCTCAAGGCCAGAGCATAGCTAAGGGACTCATCTGCTGTGAATTTGAGGAAGGGCTGCACAATAGTGGGAACCTGTGGGTAGAAATGCCTTGGACTCAGCTGCAGGCTCCCCCAGTCTGTGCCCCATCCATCCATGGCAGTGGGTTGTAGCAGTGCCCCAGCTGTTGTGTGTTGGGGGGTTGGTGTGGAGGAGATCTTGGGAAGAGCCTGGGGAGGTCAGAGAAGCATTCCAGTTTGCCTTTTGCAAGTGGTGGGCTTGGCAGTGCTGGGTTAACAACGAGGCTCGATGATCTTAGAGGTCCTTTCCAACCTAAACAATTCTATGATTTGTGGCAGGTCTGTTCTGTGCCCAAAACACAAACTTCTGCAGGTGTGTGGTGGCCACATGCTGAGCTTGTGAGGGGTGAGTGTTACCTGGCCATGTGCCCTGTGCCCACAAACACACCCCTCATGCAGGCAAAGCCCTCTTTGGGGCACAATGTGATCCCTGTATTTTGGTGTAGCACATACCTTTGCTTGGTGTGGCTTTGAATGTGTCCATAAATGGAGGAATGGCTCATCCCAAAGCTGGGACTCCATTGCTCTGCTTTCACAGTTGGTATAAAAGTGCCACTGGCATGCAGAGCTTGCCTCTGACACCCAGCTGGTTTGTCCCATCTGTACAGCAGCACGGGGGACAGCTTGTTTTGCCATATCCACGTGTCCTGCACTGTTCAGCTGTGGGATCACTAAAGCCCCAAATGTCTCTGTGCCAAGCCTTTCGTATCAGGATGGCCAAGTGGACTGATCATGCTGCTCCTTGGGGCAGTACATTCAGAGAAAACCTAAACCAAATGTTGATAGCATTTCTGCAGAACTAATTAAAATGAAATTTTTATTAATAAATCTTCACAGGTGCCAGCAAATATAAATAAGTAAAGCCTAAGCTGTGACTTTATTCTTAAAATAAACAGAGAGCAAACACCTTTTGACAGGCGGCACATTTTACTTGTAAACCAGGAGAGAAAGCCACTGTGTTGAAATGCAGTATCACTTCTCCCACTATCCTAGATCAGCTGTCTGGGAGCTTGAGTTTTGGTTTAATTAGTAACACTGCTGCTACTGTTTGTGTTGCACTGAAGAGATCTCCTGTCACAGTCGTAAATTAAATATTTTTCACTGTTAGCAAAACACTGTGTGACAGGTTTTAGGACTGAAATTCCTAAATGTATCTGCTGATGTATGTGTGTCCAACAGCACGGTGTCTTGTGTTATCCTGCTGTCACTGATATATTTTGAGCACTTTACATCACTCAGGCTGACCTGGCTATCCTTTTTGCCAGCTACAGAAAAAGACTTGTGAAGTGTCCCTTTCCAGGGTTCTTTATGGGAGCAGTGGTTGTTCTGGGAGCCTGGTGTGCCTGCATATGCTGAGACCCCTGGAAGAGCAAATGTCCACGAGTGGTGTGCAAAAACAACGTTCCTGTGTTGTTCTGTAAACTGGAGGCTGCAGAGTTTGTATAGTGTAGAATGCATAAAAATGCAATAACTGATAGAAGAAAATCAGGTGTTTGCATCCTTTATTTTAAAAAAGGGTGTGAAGTGCCTTACAGTCTTGTTTGATGGCTTTTGGGCTGCATCTGGAGCACGATGCCCTGTTTCAGGATACCTGTCCAGGAAAGGTACAGCTACAGTGGAGCTGCTCTGGCACAGCCACCAGGCTGCTGGTGGGGGCAGGAGTGTGCCCAAGGGGCAGCTCTAAACACTGGGCTCATTCAGCAAGTGAAGTCCAGCAGAAAGAGGGCTAGAGGAGATCCCACTGCTGCCTGCAACTACTCAGTGTGTGGCAGCAGAGGAGACAGAGCTGGACTTTGTGCATGGCAGCAGGACAGGAGGTGGTGGACACGAGCTGGAGCTGGGGAAATTCTCATTTCATACATGGAAAGACTTTTTCAACCTGAGTGATTGAACACAGACACAGGAGTCCAGAGAGGTGGTGTGATTTTCATCTCCATGCTTGAAGATACTCAGAGTTTGAGTGGACCAGGTCCTGGAGCATCTGCTCTAGTTTGTTCTGCTTTGAATGAGGGGTTGGACTAGATGGCTGCAGAAGACCTGAAGGCTTCAATTTTTCTGTGATGCTGTGCAAATGCTGTAATTGTGCCACATCAGGTGTAGGTGTAGACAGAGGACTTTTGTTAATGATGGTCTTCTGAGGAGGGAGAGATGAAAGAAAATCCTTCCAGTACTGCCCTGTAACATTAGCAATTTTTGAATTTATTTATTAGCTTATGAAATATGACATCTAGTGAAATCAAAGAGGAGCAACAGCATTTTCCTACATGAGTAAAAACCTGTGCTGGTATGCCAGAGATCAGTTAAATTTTCTGCTGTGGCACATGTGTCTGGCATGACCTTGGGCAAGTTGCTTTATCTGTCTGAATCTCCAATCCCCATCTGTTCATTACTGTCTTTAAATTACAATACCTTGTTTTTGTAATTTGTCTTTGAATTATAATGTCTTGGAGTGCTGATTCTCACTATTTCTCTGAATTTCACTATACAGTTCTTAGCACAATGGGACCATAAATCTTCATCAATCCTGTGATACATGAATAATAAACAGTAATGGCATAATTTTGGGCCACATTGTGCCTNCAATGGATAATGAAGTCTGTTCACTGTGTGGTGAAACAGAGTTGGACTACAGAGACAGAGCTGGCTTCTCTGGTTCTTCTGAAGATACAAACCAAAATTGCAGAGTCACTGGGTGTTTAACTCAGGCTGGATTGAAGGCTAGCAGCAGGCACACTGTGGTTACCTTTGCAGGCTCCATGGAGGTTAACATTATTTCGGCTGCTTCCATGTCTGCCACTGCATTACATCTGTCGCTTTATTTTTAGACAGTTAAGAAATTGGTAACTACAGTGTAGGCAGCTATTTTAGTCTTGATTATAAGACAGTGTCTAATAAATCATATGTAGTACAATCCTAATTACTGCAGACAGACTTTACATTTGTGACTGTGGTAATGCTGTGTTGGACTACTTCCTGCAGAGTTTAGCAGTGTGTTCAGACCTTCCCATTTTGGCTACAGCTGGGGGAATAAATCCTTCATTCACTCGGGGATGCTGTGGTCTCTAGAGCCATGCCGCTGAGCATCTGGGTTCTTTAGGACATTTCTCTTGTTTCTCCATCTTGTAATTTCCATTATTTCTCATCGTGGGAGGCTGTGTGAGCAGCAGGCATTGGATGTGGCTGCAGGTCGTGCCAGCAGCACACAGAAGGGCAGTGCTGGTGCTGGGGGTCTGTTCCCAGCCCCAGGAGCACACGGGGGTCAGGCTCACCCCTGTGGCTTTGCTGTCACATCAGCAGCTCAGTTCAGCCCCCAGACCAGGGACCGCTGTGTCACATCTGTGTCACATCTGACACAACCTGAAATACACCTGTGTGGGTTTTAACACCTCTGTTATGTATCTTAAATTTTCTTGCTGAGCCTGGACAGCAGAATCTGGGGGAGACTGATACACTGGGGAGGGGAGCAGGGCATGTGGAGTCCCTTCATGCATCCCCCCTCTGCTCTGCAGCTATTCACAGCTATTCACACAGCAATCAGAGTAAAAATGCTACCCACACTTCCCCCTTATCACCAAGGCTGGGTCTTTGGAGCAGAGCATGAAGCCTGCAGACACAGCTGCCCTCGGTAGAAATGTAACTTACCTATCATCAGCCTTTTCAGCTAAAATGAAGTAAAGAAAATAGGGATTTTGGTGAGACCCATGCTGAATGGCTTCTGAGGGTTTGGCAACATTTCATGGAAAGCTTGAGTATGGCTCTATGTCAAAGATCACTGTTGAAATGTTTATTTTGGGCTTGCTGCTGTATTCTGTTCAGTCATCAGGAGAAGACAGTTTGTAACATTCATACTGTCTGACCATTTTCAGCACAAATCTAATGCAATGAACTTTCTTGCAAAGTTAACAAGGAGAGAAAACTTGAGAGCCCCAGATTACTAAATTGCTGCTCTGGAGATATTTTTCCTCTCCTGGGGAAGGAGTTGGTTTTTTGCAGTGTCCCCCACAAAAGCCCTTTAATACAAATTACATTACCCACATTTGCAGAAAGAGAAAATGGAACTTGCCAAATCTGCAAATCACAGTTGTGTTTCTGTCAGCTTTGGCAGTTACATGGCTTCTGGTAACGCTAATGAAGGCAATCTGCTTTTAATTTAAAATCTTCCCTGCAGAAAAAAGTAGCTGGCAGTTGAGGGATTCGGCAGTATCTTTGTGTGAAACTTCTCTTTCTTTATTTTCTATGGTTTGCTTTAGCCAAGGAGAAACTGTTAATTAAAAAATACTCCTAATGTAGCCAAATATGCAGGAATGTACTTATGCAACAACTACCTGTACCAGTTCTGCAGTAAATCACTCCTTTGTTTTCATTTGATGAGCAATTCTAATTAACCAAATAAAAATACTGCTTACCTTGCACTTAACTCAGCATGTTTGCTGCTTCTCAGATGATTGAGGGATCCAGGATGGCAGGTTTTGTTTGGATGACTTTTGGATTTGGCACGGCCGAGGTGGTCAAGGGGAGGATAACTCTGCCCAGGGAGCAGTTCCTGCTGGCTGGGAGCACCCAAGGGTGCAGGCTCTCCCAAAAGGCTTGCCCTGCCTCTGTGCCTCCTGCAGAGGAGAGGGGCAAGACAGCACTGTTCAGACCACGTTTAAATGCAGTTTCTTTGAAGGCATTTTTCCTTAGTTCAGAAGGCACTGGACCAAATCATGGATCCATGATTAATTAAGCACATAATTTGGTGCTTTGCAGAGCAGTAAAAAGTCTGTGCTTGGAGAAGAGTGTGAGGAAAGTGCCTGTGTGTTGAACACGTTACAGTGATGGTGATGTGGTCCTGCTGCACAATCATCTAGAAATGATCTGTGTGTTGTGGTCCCTTGCTTCTGCCCTGGGTCCTCTGCAGCAGGGGGAGCTCAGACAGGAGCTACACCCTGGTATTTTGCTGTTTTTGCAGAGCTTAGGACATCTCTGGAGCTGTAGAATGAAAGGGATGGGCAGGAGATACCAGAAGGCTTCCTGACAAGTGTAAAGTGATCAGACAGCCTGGCAACAATTGGGGTTCTCCAAGTGCAGTATTTGCACAGGTCCCACTTCATGGAGCACCCTCAGCTGCAACTGGTCTCCCACATCTGGGAGCAATGGAAATTATTTTTTT
This sequence comes from Buphagus erythrorhynchus, assembly GCA_013400855.1. Taxonomy (NCBI): domain Eukaryota; kingdom Metazoa; phylum Chordata; class Aves; order Passeriformes; family Sturnidae; genus Buphagus; species Buphagus erythrorhynchus. The sequence goes on from VZTT01044394.1 coordinate 6,719, forward strand.
CTTCTTAAAAAATTTATAAAGATAGAAAATTTTCTCTAGCTTTAGGAAAACCAAAATTAAATCTACTGTGGAGTTATCTTTGTCTATAACTAGGGTAAGCATTTATACTGTCAAATGATGGAAGCATTTTATGCTTTATTGGATTGTAGAAACTTCTTCAGCACTGCATTTCATGTGTGCAGGAAGGAGGGGTTTGGCTTGTTTCACAAATATTTCACAATGATTTGAAACTTACTTGTTCCTTTTTTCATCACAAATGAAAAATGACCAAAGCTGTTGGGCCTATAGCTTATTACCCCTTCAACAAACACTTGTTTTGAAAGGGATGGGGAGCTGATGGAGCTCTGATACACCCTGAAGCAGATCCTGCTGCCCTTTGCTGTAATAGAAGGAGTTGTTATAAGGCAGTAGCTAGAGCCATATTTTTCTACCCAGAGTCTGGGTGTTCAGCAGGAGTCGTGCCCACCCCATCAGGGCTGGTGTAGCAGCAGCTGGTACAGGAGGCTGGAGCTCCTGCAAGCCTTCAAAGAGCTGAGAAGTTGGGCACAGCCTCTCAGGGCTCCACCAGAGCGTGCTTTGCTCGACAGAACTGACTCCCTGCTCCCATCTGCTTTAAGGCTGTACCACAGGGACAAAAATCTGGCCTCATTGCTTCCTCCCAGGGGATTTATCTTGGAACTTTGAAACCTAACCTCCTGCTCCATCCCTAAATTTAAATGCAGAGTTTCTGACTGAAGATAGAACCATATGTCAGGGAAGCACTGGGGCACAGCCATCCCCTGTATATTTATAATCTGCTGTTGCTTTGGGAGTTTGCTGTAGGAACAGGAGCCAGAAGAGGGCCCAGCTTGGCAGGAGGGGTTGTAGGGATGTGCACTTGGGCTGCCAGAGTGCTGCCCTGTTAGGGGCATGCAATGAGCCCCCCTGTGCTTGGCAAATGAGCACTGGGAGGGGTGGAAGGATGCTTGGTGTCTAATCCAGAGGTCACCTGAGGTAATCCAAAAGCACAGTGGGAGTGCCATGGTCATGTTTCCAGAAGCAGCCATGGTCTTGGAGCCTTGCTACACAAAGGAAGTCACTTAAACAGAATGCTCAGCACCCCAGCACAGCCTTCAGGAGACTGCAGGCCAGCTGTATCTTCCCTGCTGACCTTGGGGAGGGAGCAAGTGATCTAACAGATGGAGAAAATATATTCTTGTGATTAGTGGGTGATGGGCTCCTCCTAAGCAGAGAAGGTCTGTTCTTTTAATTAATTAGCTGGTTAATATGTTTGTGCAATGGCATCCCTAACTAATGTGCAGTTTCTATGAATACACATCCAAATGGTAGTAATGGGTGCAGATGGCTGTAATTACCCAGGTTGGTTTCTGCAGTAATCACACATGCAACGTATCAAGTTGGCATAAAAATTGACATGTATTGGGTGATTTGTTTCCCTCCCCCAGTGCATGTGGAGGTGCCCTCATCCATACACCTGCATTCCCTGGGCTCACTGCTGGGCTGATCCACTGAGCTGAGACAAGGATTCAGATTTTGGTACATGCAAAAGGAACTTGAGCAAGGTGACAACAACTCTAAGTTAGGTTTCCTCTGCAGTGTGTTCCTCCCTGTGCTTTGGACTGTGTATTTTGCCTGGTGATGGTACAGAAGCCAGGCTCCAGAGCTCTTCAGGCTCCATATGTGGAGTCTGGTTGGCCTCCACAGGGCAGCTGGCTCTTGCTCTGACAGCCAGGCCTAGGAGTGGTGTGTGAGGGGCTTGGGTGCCCTGCAGGAAGGTAAGAAATGTCTGATTAGGTCACCCCATGGGCTGACTCAGCCCTGGAGGCTGTGTCTGGCAGTGCTGGCAGAGGACACATTGAGGAACCGAGTGTGGCTGTGCCACCTTTCTGAAGTCTGTCACTTCATACTTCCAAACACCCACAGCTTCTCCAGAGGGGATATCAGGGGTACATCTCTGCCCAGTCCTTTACAGACCTTTTGTCCATGAGTATTATCTAATCTCTTTTTAAACCTGCTGGACAAGGTCTGCCCCACAAAGTCCCATGGCAGCAAGCTCTGTAAGTTCATCTCCCACTATCTAAAATAGCACTTTTCTCTCTTTTAAACTACCAAAGCCCTTGAACTTGCACAGCTGTTCTTCACTTGGATGAATTCGTAAAAGGGCTTTTATTAATAAGCCTAATTCTAAGGAGGAGTTGCATTCAAAAGACAATTCAAGATTTGGGGAAGTGATTGTATCTTCTTTTCTGTAAAGGCTGCCTGGAGAAAGGGGACAATATCAGATAGCTGTAGTGGTGCAGCTGGAGAAGGGAAATTGAGCTGCTTGGAGTGACTTGAGCACCTGGAAGATGCTGGCTGGCAACAGCAGTGGGTGCTGCCAAAAGCTCTTTTTGCATCCCCGCTGAGTAGCGCTTACTGGAATTGGATGATGGACTCCCTTTGAGCCAAATGACTGAGGAGCTACTTATCCACGAGGCTGAGTTCTTGTTTAGGGAATGGCAAAGACAATTTAGGGGAAGTGCACATCAGAACACATTTCTGAGATTGCTAAGCGCTGCTCCAGGTATAAGCCCCGAGCACCATCTGCTCTGGGATTGCTCAGCACGGAGCAGAAGGAGCTGTGAGAGCTGCTGCCACTCTGTGCATCACGGATCCAGAGGGAAGCACCCACCAGGAAAAGCTGCTGGCTGCTGCCCTTCACCCCCAGGGCATCTCCAGGGGATGTGTGTGTGTGTGTACCTGTCTCACACTGCTCTGGGAGAATGAAAGACCTGTGGATAATTCATGTGTCTGCACTTCTTTGTGGAGTGCCATTAATCTTTGCATCAGGAGGCCGCTGCTTTGTCTCCCAGTGCTAAACCTTGAAGGCTCATGATGGCAGTTAAAAAGCTGGGGGTACAAAGGGAAGTTTAAAGAAGCCTTGTAAGAGAAATTCGTGTCGGGGAGTGAATAATCTGAAGGCTCTGTGCAGTGTAAGGAGAGCTGAGCTCAGGCTGATGACTCTAACGTAGTCAGTAGTGCAGAAAAGAACAGTAAGTACTTCCAAATCCTATGGCCATCCTTTCTCTCTGCAGCAAAAACCATCTCTCTCGTGATCAGGGGTTTTTTCAGGCTTTTTTGTCTTTCTCTTAGCAGGTACAGGCCCTGTTAAATATTTACTTTTCTACTAACATTTTCCCTCTCTGGTTCATTTGTTTTGGGACACTATTTCTCATTTTTTTGAAGCTTGTTTTGTTAGGCTGCTAGGTAAAGCCTTCCTTTCTTTTTGACAGCCTTTTTAGTGGTTCTTTAAAGCTCTTCTTTGATGTGAGCTCAGAAACACAGATCTTACTCTTTTATCACTTTGCCCTGTCAGTTTAAAACCAGTTATGAGTACCACAAACTATTAAAAACAATCTAAGCTAACCTCTAAGTGACAGATACTCAGGGCCTATCTCTTATTTTCAGGCATGTGTATAGGGCAGACTTTGGTTTTGAGGCAGCAAGAAAGGATGCTGCTTGGTAAAAAAACATGATTGTGGAGGCTCAAAAAATTGTTTTGGAAAATTCGTGTGGAAAAAGGCAGAGCAATGGGATATTCTGGTGAATTTAATATATCAAGAAACTCACTATCCATGCAGTCTTGCCTATCCTGATCTTCTGTTTTCTACACTAATTTAATTGATCCTTTGTTGATAATTGAGTTACCTGAGTTCATTCCTTCTTCAGCAAGAAGGAATATTGGCCTGACACGTGGAGTTATGGAGTTGGAAAGGAAAGCTGGCTCATGACTTCAGTCCTCTAATACCTCATGCAGCCTTATGCACTGAGGGCTGATGAAACACCTCCATGTGCCCCAGGGACGTGAGGTGCTGCAAAAGCCAGTAATAAGGAGAAGCCAAGCAGAGCAAAAGCATCACTGGGGTCCCAGTGCATGTTAGAAAAGGAACTGTAAAGAAGAACTCCTTAAGCTTTTTGTTGTTCTCCATGAGAGAGCAACTTCAGGGCTCTCTAACAGCCCATCTCTGCCACCCCATGAGGCAGAAGACTCGGTACAAACTCAGTGATGTTTTATCACTTGTGCAGTCACAGTGCTGCTGCTGCTTTCCTGTAAATAATACCTGCCACCCTGGAGGCAGGTGTGTGCTGGCAGCCCCTCACTGTGCACACCAGTGGCATCCCTGGGAACCCCAGGGCTCTCCTGGTGCTTCCACCTGCTCCAGCCTTTGGCTCCTCGCTGTAATCCACCCAGGAAACCTGTCAGGTCAGGACAGGTCACCTGCAGTGGAGCCTTGGTCCTGTGGGAGTCAGGTGAGAGCAGGAGAACTGAGGAATTCTTGGGCTCTGTGAACCTCAGTAAAACAGCTTTCTGTTTGCAGACTTCTGTCCATCAGAAGTGGCCGTGTCTGCCAGGTCCTGGTAATGAGAACTGGTGGAAATATCTTGCAGTGGAGCATGAGAAGGCCAAGCACAGCACTGGCAAAAGGAAAGCAGCCATTAAAACTGCTAGGAGAAAACCTGGATACCTCCTTAACAGTTTTTCTCACTTTCTGCAGCCAACTGTGACATGGTAGTGCAGAGCACTGGTGGGACACACAAAACAAGGAAACCACCATCACCTTCTGCCAACTAGGCAAAAGTATTTAAAAACACCTTGCCTTCACCTTTTTCAACACTGTCATAATTTATGTTTAAAAATATTTTTTTTCCAATATGTAGCCTTTCCCAAATAAATATGATTTTTTATTTTTAGCTGATGGTGTACAATTATCTGGCATTGCTCAGAGGTCCCTGATGTGCTGGGAAAGCTGCATTTCTCTAGTTCAATGCTCAGAGGTGCCACTGTAGCTGTGAACAGCAGCAGCTGGGCTGAACTTGGCTGGTTCAGGGCTCTGACAGGCCAAAATAGTGTCTTTTAAGTCTATCAGATTGAGTTTTCCAGATCCAGACTTTCAGTAAGTGGGGTTTGTAACTTTGCCCTCAGAAGATCTGCCAAGCTCTTTTGCTCTTGCCTTTTTTGGTCTGAATTAACCATTTTCTTATGGGCAATTTCCTCATGTTCCTTTTGCACAGCTGCCTGACAGTTCTTCAGACATTTGCAAAAGCCAGGAGTGTTTGTTTGCAGTAATGTAAGCGTTTGAGTCACCAAATCCCACAGAACCCTTTATCTTTCTTACCAGAAGGGGGGATGCTTTGTAAGGCCTGTGTCATGATGGAGATAACATTTTCTGATGGTTTGCATGCACTGCCTCCTGCCTGCCTGGCTCCTTGGCCAGGTTTTGCAGAGCAGCTGGCAGGAGGAGCAGGGCTGTGCCAGCAGCATTGCTGGGTGAGGCTGCAGGGCTGCAGCTCTCCCCAGTGGCCCACGGTTCTCTCTCAGCTGCTGCTGGACACGGGCAGCTGCTGTTGTCTCAGCATGGGTTTGGCTTTGTTTTGTTTTAATCTGTCCACTTCATTATGTGCCTGAATTAGAGTGTGCTCTTTGAAGATCTAACCGCTTGTCTACAGCCTTAAGGGAGTACTTTTAGAAGTTTGTCCCTTGGTCTCCAAAAATGTTTGATTATAAACTCACACCAGATTGGGAAATGAGGTGTGTCTGTCTCCCTCCTCCCTTGCATTTAGCTGAGTATTAGGATACCTGCCACTTGGTGCATTGGAGGGCTTATCTGTAATTCATAAAGGAGAGCTCTCTACCTGAGAGTTAACAGCAGTACCTTTTACAAAAAGCTGCTGGGATGCAACCTGCCCTAGGTCCTAACCTCTGTTGAAGTTCTCAGGCTTGTCTGTCACCACTGCAGCCTCTGCTTTCACTTTGTTTAAATAACACCAGCCTCTTGCAAAGGAACCAGAAGTCAAGACAAATTGGAGCTGCTTCCTGCATGTCCAGATCACAGGTTACAGGGCTTTCCAAACCAGCCATCTGTCTGGGTTCCTCTCCTTTCAGCAGCATTTGATAAGGCCCCACAAGGGCTGCCCATGGTGTGCAGGGACAGTCTGTAAAGACCTTTCATCGGGATTGACAAGGTGAAAATCAGACTTGTCACACACAGGGGTCAGGGTGCTGAGATTTATTGAGCTTAGTCATGAGGAAAGGATATGCACTAGTGGCTCTGGGGCTAGAAATCTCTGCAACAGAGGCACAGCCAGAGCTTTCTGACTTCCCAGAGCAGAGCACAACCTTGGTGTTCATGCTGCTCTTACCTCCTCTGTCAGCCAGCAAGGCTCAGGCCAGGCAAGGGCCTCAGTGCTCACAAAAAATGGGGAAAAGCAACTTGGCTGTAGCCTCAGGGCTTCTCAGTTGGCCAAGCAGCAGCTGCTGACACACAAAGGATTTTAAGAGTAGGATTTTCAAAGCCACCTGTGTTGATTGAACTGCTTCCATTAAAGCTTCTCTTAAAGCTAAACCACTGGGCTGGGAACAAGTGTTTTTGCAGTTCCAGTCCAACAGATACCAGAGTCCATTCACCTTGCAGCCCACTGGCTGGTCTCTTTCTCATCCACTGACACCCCCAAATCTCTCTCCTCAGAACTGCTCTCAATCCATTCTCCTCTCAGCCAGAAAGGGAAGGAGTGTCAAATCTTGACCAAATGATAGCTGCTCTTCACAAGCCACCCTGCCAGGGCCAGTGCCTTGTGGCATGGAGAAGAGGCAGCCTGTGCCTTTGTGTGTGTGCTGTGAGAGGCTAAAAGACACAGAGCAGGGGCTTCCAGCAGCACAGACCTGGTTGTGATTAGGACTGAGCTCCCCCAGAGCAAGCTGTCTGTGGTCTGGGTGCGTGTGTGTATCCGGAGTGCATTTCCTCTGCCCTGCTCAGTGACACAGGGAAATAAAAAGTTGTCCCAATTTGTTGCACATGTCTACCAGTATGGCCCCCATTTGATCAGCCTTTGTGGTTTGCAGCACTTGGCAGCTGCATAGCTGCTCCTCTCCTCGATGGGATATGGGATGGAGTCATCAACTAGAATTTCTCTTGTCTTGGGAGAGCCACATTAGTGCTGCTGATAGTCCTGCATTTCCTTCCTGCACTGCCTGGCTCTGCAGCACACACCTACCCTGCTCTAGGGGCAGCAGGCTGAACATTGGTTTGAAGCTGGGCTTGGTGCCACCTTCGTGGTGCATCCCCAGAATCAGACATCCATGAGGGGAGGAGGAGAACTGGAGAGAGGGGATAACCCATCAGAGCAAACATCTGTGTGCGTGGCAGTCCAAGTGCAGATGTTAGAGGAAGAGAGAAGGACAAGGTGAGAATTTTGTGATCATTTGCCCCAGGATGCTCTGCATGCCTTAAGAGCTGTGTGGCTTCAGGTATCTAAGGGTCTAACAGCCTTTTTGGACTTTCTCTTTAGGGATATTCAATGAAGAACATGTAGGGAGTTTCAAGCACTTTTCCTGTACTTCACCAGGATACAGGAACAGAAGTACATGATTTCTTGCACAAATTCTCATCCTGTCACAGAGTAACGAGATGAAGGGGTCTGCCCATCTCAAATATCAGGTCCCATTTTGTCAAAGCGGGGTGCAGGAAATAGCAGTGTGGTTTCTGTGCTCTTCTTCAATTTCAAGTCTCCTTGAATTTCATTCCCCTCTCAGAGATAAATTTGTTGCAGAGAAGCTCAGCTTTTCTGTGGTGGGTGCTGGCTGACGGGGCCAGGGCACTGCAATTACACCTGGCAGAAGCAATCCTCAGGCTCACAGGAGTCTGTGTTCATGGCTTTTAAGGAACCTCATCATGTGCCTTCTCACTTAAATGAAAGTGTTACATGGCCTTCTGCAGCCAAAAGGGGGAAATAAGGATAGGCTCCTCAGGGCACTTCTGACACATGCTGACTTGCCTGACTTTTTTATAATTCACATTTCTTTCATTGAGGAAATAGTCTGTCTGGTATGCTGTCATTTTGCCCCATTGCCTGCAATTTCAATTTCTTCATTCACTTTCTTCTTTTGAGACTCCAGTTTCTTGGAATTATTCCTTGTGTAACGACTTCCGTTGCTAATTTACTTCTAAGTGATCCCTGGACAGCCACAACCATAAATGCATGTAGGTGGCTGGATGATTTGTCAGGGCTCTGCTCTAGGAGATGCTTAGTTCCAGTACTTTTATGAAGTATTTTAAATAGTTATCATCTCTTTTATGTCTGCATTATAAAACAGTCCTGAAGTATTGCCTTTTTCATTTTTAAGTCTGAACTTGTTGATTTCTGTTAGCAGTCCCAATCCTCTGGCTGGTCTAAAACATTCACATATTTTAAGTATTTCCTTTCCAAAACCCCTTCCTGGGGGTTTTGCATGGATCTGGGCTGCTTGTCTTTAATGGTTTAGCAAAACACAAACAAACTCTTTTGGGAAATAATTTCACAATTAAGCATTTAGGAGATGGGTGTCATCCAGAGCTAACAATTTTATCTGGAGACATTTATGCAATATTTTGCAGACTTGTTAGGACTTCTGTTCCCACAGGTCATAAAAAAAATATCTGCAGTCTTTTCCCTGGATAAGATATTTATTTTCTCCTGTTTGTCCAGGTCCTAAAACACACAAAAGTTTGTTGCTAGTGACCAGCAAGAAGGATGAACTGTTCATAGCTGGTAAAATGAGATCCCACCTCCCTTACCCAGGCAATTGCACCTGTGGAAGGAAGGAACTTGTGCTGTTATACTTTGAAAGCTACCATCATGAGTTAAATTACATTTTCCACTGTCTCACTGCCATTG
>VZTT01044394.1:15496-27800 GCA_013400855.1 Buphagus erythrorhynchus
TGTATATATTCTCATCAACTTCCCCATCTGTGAAGCATATCCTAAGAGACTTCAGAACAGCCGCTCAAATAAAGTAACAGCACAGCATTTGCTCTTCTGTTTTGTGGTTGGGGAAATCAAGTAGCTATAAAGTTGAATGATTTTGCTTGAGGTTGCTTTGAGAACTCAGTATTTAGAATCACATTTCCTATTTTCCTTGGTTTTCGTTAATATGGTTTCACTCTACTGTATTTTAAGAGTGATACAGGATGGTCAGGGAACAGTGATTGATTCAGTAAGGCTAGGAACAAGATGAAACTATATTTGTGATATAGACAAAAATGTGATTCCTCTCTCCCTTCCTCTCCTCCTCCACTGCAGCTTTAGGCTTGCTTTTAAAGTTAATTTTCTGAAGCTGGCAGCATGGTTCTTGCTGGCCATGTCACCCTACACCAGAGAGCAAAAGTTTGCTGACTGAATCCAGCTGTTCCCAGGCTGGTGATCCAGAGGGGCCAAAATGTTAGGGATGCACTAAAGAGTCTGAATGGATAAAACCCAAGCTACAAACTAACATACCACAATATTAAAAAACAGACATCATACAGTTAGGAGGGTGTCAATTCATGGTAATTGAGAACCAGCTCTTTCATGGTTTAGCATGGAATTAATTTTTCTAGTCCTTAGTGCAGACCATGAATAGATAAAATGACTTTTTACTGGCAAGATCATCAGGATCTGGTTGTGTCTCTGGTGCCTTGGCATGGTTGGTGTGAGGACAGGAGGGGTGCCAGGCTGGCAGGTTGGAAGGGAAGTCTGCAGGTAAATGGTTGTATTTCCCACTGACACTGTATGGAGCAGGCACACATTAAAGCTGCAGTGTGAAGCCTGGCTGCCAGCCTCCTGGAGACCCACTGCCTGAATGAAAAACAAATGATGTGTCTCTGCTCCTCCAGGAAAGGTGGCTTTGCACAAGGTTTGCTGCTCTGTCTGCACTGAAGTGTTGGGAATGCTGGTAAAAACTGCATGTGCAGCCTGTAGAGAAAGGAGGGGGACAAAGGTCCTTGTCAGCCTCACATAATCCTCAGTTCAGTTACCCTCAAACTCCAGACAATGAGATAATACACCACATTTTCCTAGAGCGTGAGAAAAGCAGATCTTATATCAACACAAATGCTCAATTTGTCATGTATCTTAATGGGATATCCCCTTTGGAGGAGCCCAGTCCTGGAGCTTGTTCCAGCTGTTGAAGCAGCATGTTATGAAATACCATTTTTTTAAAACAAACAAACAAAAAGCTGCGTGTTTCCGTGCATTCATATATTCACTATAATGTTTTTCAAATGGACCTCCAGGGCAGCACCTTGGTGGGAAAACATCTGCTTTTGCACATGGACCTCTCATGGTGCAAAATCCACAGCTTGGGAAGTCCTCCTGAGGATGGGGGAAGCTCTAAAGCCCACAAGAGTCAATTTTTGGGTGTTGCAGGGGAATGACTCGTGTGCAAATTGAAGCAACAATATAAGAGCTAATAGATTTTTAAGACCAGAAAGATTGTCTCCCTCTCAAACTGTGGATTGTGTCCCCTTTGAGAGCTAAAAAAAGATTTAAAGTATAGTGGGCTGTGAACTTTTATTAATGACCTCATAAGGTGTTGTTTTTAAAAAAAAAAAAACAAACCAAGCAAATAACCCTTGCCAATTATTGTGAAAGAAAACAAGATAAAAATAAAAATCAATAAAGTTAAGTAGTTGCATATACCTTCTCTTTCTTACTCAAGTGCTGATTGTGAAATTTTACCCATTGTTCCAGCCTGCAGTGGGTTTTATGAAGACAGGTGAGCCATGAAGCAAATCAAGCTTTCAGAAAGTTTGATAAATTCTGCCTTTTTTAATCACCTGGCACAGCTCTGGATGTAAAATTTACACAGAATACAGTTTGTAGGTTCAGGGACTAAGTAATCATTTTTCCAGAGCTGCAGAGCAAGCCCAAGAGAGCTGTTAGACATCCTAAAATAAATAAATATTGAGCCCAAGGGAGAGATGAGTATGTAATTACATGAGGTCTGGCTTTTGTGCCCTCTCAGAAAGTTAATTTAAACTTTGGTTAGCTGAAAGCTATCTGCAAGAGGCAGCACCAGAACTGATGAATTTGTTTGGTGTGGCATTTTTATCTGTCTGCTTTTTGACTGAAATCCATGCAGATGAGAAAACAACATGCTTTGGAGGGGAGGTGGTGTGGGGTTAACCAAGAGGTGGGACCATGAGCAACAGGAAGGAGAAGGAGAATAAAAGGCTGGTTCTTCATGGCTTTCAATAACTTTAACATTTCTGTTTGCACAGTGATTTTTGGTTGGTTGGTATTCTGCTTGGTTCTGTTCAGTGCTGATTTACATCCTCATGCTTGGGAAAAGATGAACATGGGATATCTGGGGAGAGTCAGGCTTCAAACATCTTCAGTTAAACAAAGGCAAGTCAGTGACATGATCCAAGTGTTGAGGATAGAAACAAAAAATACTTACTAGAGATGAATTGTGGGTCAGGTCCTGGGAGATGTGTTTTACCCAGTTACTCTTTACTCTGTCTCACATCACTGTGAGCTCTCTTACCTTGGGAATCCCACGTGCTTCAGTGGGGTCACCCTTATCTCAAATTCAGTAGCACATAGGGAGGTTATAAAACCCACTGGGTGTTTATTTTCAGTCTTTGTTTTTAAAGATCTGGTTTTAGATGTATTTGGCAATGTACAGAGTGATTCCTCATAAATCTTATGGAAGTCTTCTGACTGCAGATGTTAACCCAGAGCTGAAAATATGAGTAGAGAATTCAAGGTTTTCTTTTTTTCTCTTTTCTTGCTGTTTTAAATCCCTCTACCTTTGCACTACCCAAGGATGGTCCAGGCATGCACAGGAGCCTGGCTGTGTTCTTTGGTCACTCCCTCAGCTTCTGTTCAGCCTTCCAATCTTTTTATATTTTGTCTGCTTGAGGCAAGTAGCAGCTGTAGCTTTAACCCAGCATGGAGGAGGTGGCAGTTTCTGTATACTGGATGTATAAATACTTGTGATCACTTCCCTAAACATTACAGCAAGCTATGAGTAACTGGTGTCGTGACTCATTGCTGCTGTAGCTTTTGAAGCTGTGCCCAGGTCTCTGAATCACACAGCACAGCAGAGCTTGGCTGGCACAGGAGCAGCTCAGGAACAGTGTCCTTGGGGCAGGGAGCCACTGCTGCCCTGTGCACCTCTGGCATGGCTGTGATGCCTTCAGTTTTTAGCTTTTATACTTTTCAGATCCTGTGCTGCATTAGTGCATAACTCTGCACTCCATACAGAGTGTTAGTGAGCTCTCTTCACGCTTTGGCCAGACAAAAAAAAAATCCTTCTAGGCCTGACAGCCAAGGACACCCTACAGCCTGAGCCCCCAAAGGTGTGAACAAAAGTGAATTGGGGGGAGCAAACTGGGGGGAAATGACTTCATGACCTGAAGCTGTAACTGGAGGATTAACCCCTGATATGTAAATGGACCAAACTAACAGCTGTCTGAAAAACTCAGACCATTGTCCATTTTGGGTGTAGCCTCTGAGGCTTCTGACTGCCTCAGGTGTATCTATTGAAGCCCTTTAATAAATACCCACTTTATTCTCTTAACTTTGCCAAGCCTCTGTTTTGGGTAGCCAGTCCAAGCCATCAGCTGCAGTAGGGTTTGGGATTTCACTGGAGCTCCTAGGGCTTAGACCAGGGCTCACAATAAACCAGATCTTTCTGGGCAGTGCTCCTTTGGGTTACACACAGCACACACAGCCCAGGGCTGCGAGCTGGAGTGGCTGGGAGGAAGGAGAGGATGTCCCCCCAGGCCACCAGGAACAGCCTGCTGCTGTGGCTTAGGAAAGCTGCAGCGTTTCTTGTGATATTTAAGTTCACTGGGTAAGCATTGGGTCATCCTTCAAATGCACCACATACAGCAGTGTGCAGATGGAGCTTCACCAGGCTGATGTTATTTTGTTCCTCATGCTAATCCCATTTATCTTCTGGACAACAGAGTCTTGCAATCCTACACAGCCTTTCGAATGCCAGCTTTGGGGAATGTTGCACAAGGTTTGGCTGTTATTTTTTGCTTTAAGCTGCTCAGGTTTGGAGATTTTCCAGAGGTGTTCTGGTAATTTTGGATGTGAATGTTCTGTACCAACAAAAGAGAAAAGGACAGTGAATCTGCCTTTCTCTTTCAGCTGCTGAAGAAAGTGGCAACAGTCCAGTACCTCAGCAATGATACTCAGAGGAGGATGTTATTTTTACCGTTTTGCATTTACAGAATTGCCTTGGCCTTTGGAGGAGGTAGCTAAGTCATTGTGAGTAAGGACCTCAGATCCAAACTGTACTTCCTGTACTATGTTCTTTGTCCTGAACCATTTTGGGGTTATTGCTCATGAGGTTTCTTTTTAGTCTTCAGGTCTCTTTTTAGTGCCTTTGATTCCTAATGAAACTACATTAACACCTACTACAGTGGATTTTAACCTTAGGCTTGAACACATCCTAAATCACAGCAAAATAGCCAAAAAACCTTGGTAAACCCCCTGTATCTCAACAGGACTATGCAACAAAGCTGCAGGAGATCGCTTATTTTGCATTTTATAGCGCAGTAAATAATTTGAAGTTGCTCTGAAGTGAAGACAAAGCCAGAGGAGATGTTTGTGCTGTAAAGATACTTCTCTTGCAGCTATTTGGTGCAGCTGCTCACTGTTGCTCTTGAAGGTGACCTGTGCCCTTGGAGAAGTAGCCCCACAAACCCACATGGTTCCACGCTGCCATCCCCCAGGTTTCAGCCACAGAGCCTTGGGTGGGATTTTGGCACCCAAGTGCCAAGGACACCTAAGCAAACCCTGGTCTTAGAGCATTAGTTATTAAATTATCTCTTCTACTCTGTATGTGAACACTCAGGACTGGAGAAGCTGACAAGTGTGTGGTTTTCTTCACAGATGCTCCTGGCCCTGGTTAGTACATTAAAGTCTGGCCTGAGTTGGCAGTTTTTTAAGGCATTGCTCCTGTAGCCTCCTAATGCTCTTGAATCTTTCTGCATACTTTCCTTGTTTTTATAAGTGGGGATTTTGAAAGAGGTCTTATGCTGTGTGTTAGGCTTTGCTAGTGTCTTCTTCACCTTCAAAACAGCATCAAGTTAAATTCAGGGTGACTCTACTGAGTTGCATAAAACCTTCCTTTTAAAATGCACTTTTTCTATGAGGTACTGAACTTTAATACACTGTACACAGACATAGACAGAAAGTATGAGGGGTTATAAGTCTTGACATAATCATTGTACATAACTGTGTAGAAATAAGGGCAGCTCAAAATGTGTTCTTCCATGTACTGTTTGTGACTGTTCAATATTGTTTCTGCTTCACTTACAATGAGATCTCTCTGGGGAAGAGGCTGTGTCTTCTGCTTTTCCACTGCAGGAAGCACAGCATTGTGGTCTATAAATAATAATGGTTTATATAGTGTTTGGCTTTCACCCTTCCATTCCCTTGCTAATAAGTAACTCTACTGCTGTCTTTGCAGTATTCTTTATATTAAGCATAGGGAAAAATAGCATTATTTAGAAAAAGGTAAATTGCAGCATAAGGGTGTAATATATTTAGTGTGAAAGACCACTACAGTTGTTCCTGTTTCTGGTTTCTAATGAAGGCAGACTAGATTTACAGCTAGTGATTGATGGTTAATAGAAAACTATTGCAGAAATCCTGTAGTTAAAGTGTACAATTTGCACAGATCTCTCTGGACACTTTCCAGGTTTTCACTTTAGAAGGCAGTATTACTTCTCTATAATTCATTTTTCCTGGCATCCCTCATTAGAACATAACAAGGTACTTTGCAGCAAATATCACTCATCGAGCTCATGACCAGTATGAAACTGTGCAGCAAACACATGACTTTGTCTCCAGGGGCTGGTGGTGGCTGCAGCAGGATGCTGATATGGGTGTGTGGTGATGTCCTACACAGACATCCCACTTGGCCTGCTCTGATGGGCCCCCTTGTCATCATTATCTTCATGGCCACCTGCAGCAAAGTCACTTCCCTGCAGGGGGGAGGCCCTGGCTCTGTGTAGTGATTCCCCCTGCTCTCCAGTGAGCTTTGTGGGCTACTGCTTATAGGGAAATTCCAAGCTTGTAAGGCCTTCGTGTCAAATATCTGGGATGAATATGAAGTTAAATGACTGAATGATGAGCTTGTCTTTCCTGGCTTCTCCAGGGGGCTTGGGAAGTATAAGTATGTATAAGTATGATGTATAAGTGATGTAGCTGTCCCTTCCACATACACATGGAGATTTTTAGAGTTTGACCAAATGATCATATGCCCTGTATGGGCAATACTTGAAATACTGAGAAAGTATTAGCTCATGTCCTTTCGCAGTAATGCTGGAGATGGGTGGCCAAAATATCCTTTTGCATGTGGGGTTTCTGCCTTATCAGAGAAGGTAAAACTTCAGGCAGTCAGACTGGGACTTTGGAAAGCTGATCTGGAGCTCATGGGACTTAATGCAGTTCCTGCAAAATGGCATACACTATACAGAGAGGTATTCCCAAGGCCAGCTTCAGGTATTTTACACAGGCCAGCCTGTGTTTGTTCTTGCTCTCCAGGTTCTGGTCTGTCTCCATCACTTATATAAGGAGATCAGCCTCCTAAGAGAGCCAGGGTAAATATTTATGCAAGTAATGGTAGTGTGTCTTCATCCTGTATTTAATGTGCAGTGCTTTCACTTGGACTCACTTTCTTACCTGTGAGAATGAGGAGTAACATGGAAATCTCTTCTCATTAGGTTCCCATGTACGTCGTGTAATGTGGCTTGCACAGTAATTTAAATGTAAGTATAAATTTGGACTGCCAGGCATATTGGCTTTTTGAAATACTGAATATGCTGCATTTCTACACACACAGAGCCATCTAAACCCCCTTGGTTTGGAAAAGACTCCTTCAGCTGTTTATCCAGAGGCTCTGTGAAGTTTTATAAAAAGTTTTCTTGTTAATTACCTCCAAAGACCTCTAAAGACCCTTATTCCATCTTCCAGAAAGTAACTTACTGTGATAGAGAAGTGCAGCTTCAACATCCAGTCCCAAATTGCTGAGGCTGCACAGGGGACTCCTTTTGCCAAATAACTCTGAGGTGGCTTGAGCCACTGAACAGACTTGGAGTTAAACAGACTGTCTTGTTTTAAAATATCAGTCCAAATGAACTCTTTCTTTTCACCCAAGAGCAATCTCTCCTCACTGGCTGTATGTTATATCTGCTAGCATTCATGGCAGCTACACAAAGCAGGAGAGAGTTTATTTTACTTTGAATTTTTGGAACAAATGTTGGGAATTAGTGCTTGCAGCTCATAAATAAAATAGTTATATTTTATATTCAACTTTATTCATTGGATCAAATGTCTAAAAAACATGTGAAAAAGGTAACTGGTGGCACATACCCAGCTTTCTGGGGGAAATTTCCATTAAGATGAATGACCACATAAAAATCACAGAGGAGGAAAGAAACCAAGAGAGCTAAGGAATGACAGGAGAGAGGTTTTTTGAAGAAAGTTTGGAAGCAGTTGGAGGATTGACGTGGCTGACAGATAAGAGGGCTGTTCCAGACAGCAGAGGTAGGCGATGGGGGATGCAGTGTTATGAATAATGTTAAAATAATCTGAAGGGACAGCACAGGGAGTGCTGAGAGTTGAACTGGGAGAGGAAGAAACGTGCTTTGCATTGAAAGCAGTGACCCAACTTCCACTGAGCAAACGGGAGCTTCCTGCACGTGTCCAGAAGCTGATTTGTCAGCTGCCACTGATGGCAGATCAGCAGGGGAGAAAACACTGCAAAATCCAGAATTCTGCTTTTCTGTGTTGATAAAGCTGCGTGATGTGGATGGAGAAGAGCTGGTGGCCTTTCAAAGGGCACCTCTGTTTCAGGGTGGTCTCACTGCTGGTCATTAGTAGAGCTGTGATAGAAGCACACACACAATAATAACAGAGATCAAATTCAGATCTGTCAGGGAGGATAAGACAAACCACTTCCCTCTCTCTTCCATCCATGAGCTGGGCAGCAATGAATAAAAAACTCTGGTGTCAGGCACAAACCAAGTGAGTTGTGGTGGTTGCTTTTTTTCCTTTCCCTTATGCATGGCTAACTCCCAAATTCAAGTATCAAAATGCAGTTTCTAGTGCATAGGATGGTATTTTCTTGCTGCTATAAAACTTGTAGTGAACTATTAAAGTGCAGCAGCTGCAGCATTTCATCCTTGAGCAGCCCACACCTCAGTGTTGGGTGAAGTGACCTGGAAAGAGAATGTGTACTTTATCTTGTTAAATTCATAAAACAGCAAGATGTTTTTTGAGAGCTGAAGCACTACATAAGTGCAGGATCTGATTATTTTGGGAAAGATGCTGTGGCAAGTGATCCTAATGTATATTAACTCACCTGAGGGCAGAGTGGACTTCTTAAGGAAAAGAGTCTGTGCAGGAGACCTTGGTGTTGGTGCTGTGGGCAGAGGTCCTGCTGTAAAACACCTGAGAGCCTGAGCTGATGATGGTGCTAAATGAAGTGCTAACTCTTGGCTGATGCAGGTGCACAGCTGCTCCTGGAAAACAAGCTTGCTCCCTGCAGAAGAACAATAATACTTCATTTAGTCTTTTTCCCTCCTGAAACACTCTGCTCCATCCAGTTCCTAGATGAAATGGGGTGACCCCTAGGTAAATGTGCAGTGTGTTTCTTATTTTTGTGTATCTCTTCTCCCTTCCTGGTTGTTTGCAACTGGATGTGACATGTGAGTGAAATCCTGCCTTAGCAGACCAGAGCACCTGTGTTTGCTGGGTTTTCCAGGCTGGCTTTAGCTGTATCTGTGCCTGTGTGATAATACAATGAGGTGGCAGTTTTTGTGTTTGCCTGAAATCAGGTTTTAGAGACTCTTCCTCTCCTCAATTACACCATTTTATTCACTTCAGTATGGGATTTTTTTTTTTTAATTGAAAATATTTTGGTTTTAAGGCTGTTGTCTAACTGGCAGGAACAGAATGGCACTGAATGGCACTAGGAGAGGAGAAGATAAACATGTTTTGGCTAAATGAGTTGCACCTAGGAGCTTTTCAGAAAATTGCACTTATTTCCGTCTAACTCCCAAAGCAGTGCACTTTGTGCTGACACATAGCTTGAAATGGAGGTGAATAATACCAGATGTTGGTGTGTATTATTATTAATTGTTTGTATGACAATAGCACTTGGTATCCTGGTTCAGAGTGGGTGGTGCTGTGTGAGGCTGCCACAGCCAAAGAGGCACCTGGGACCTCACCTGCTGAGCAGAGGAGGGGGTGAGGATGACAAGGGACACAGAAATCTCAGGATGTGACTTGCCCCAAGTCATTGGCAGGACTGGGAACAGAAATCAGTTCTCATGAAGCTCGATAGAAACAGTAGGTAGGTGATAGCAGTTTTGTCCCTTAATCCCAGTGTAGTGCACTGGTTTATAGGTCTATAAGGTGACCAATCAGTTTGATCCTCTTTGAAGGTTCAATATGTTTAATCTCAGTGTCTGGGAGTCTATGGGATAGCTGGAAATTAACAGGAAAGTGACAGTCACTTGAATTTGTCCTAATCCCACAGGTTACAGTAAATCAGTGGTGGCAGCATATTGCCTATCATGGTGCCATGCATGAATGATTAGCTCTGTCCTTCAAATGCTATTAACTTCAGGCTGGTTAATCTATATTCCTGTATGTTGAACACAAAGCAGTGCTGGCTGAGGGATTAGGGGAGAATTAAGTATTTTTTCTCTAATCCTGAATGTTTATAAATCAGTATTAATTACTTAAGGTGCTTTTAGAGAGTTTACATCCCAGTTCTTCTAATAATTTCATGATCCATCTGGCTAATAAAAATACTTAATTGCAAGAGAGGAAATAAAATCTGTGGTTGTGAAGTGTAAGTGTGCAGATCCTTTGCTTAATGGGGACTAATTGCTGTTATTATGGATTCTGATAAGTTAAAATTAATAGTGGGGGTAGCCACATCCCACATCACTGTCTGTAAACATCCTGCAGAGATTGGGTCCAGTCCTGGGAAACAGAAAAAAGCTGAACCCAGGCCAGTGGAGCCCTTCCTGTGTCTAAGAGTGAATTTAATGCCTTTGGTGCTTTTAAGGGTGTGTGGGGATTTTGGGGATGGCATTTTGGGGATGAGACACATGGGATGTGTGAAAAGGTTGATGTCTCAAGACACTCAAAGGTGCACATGCTGTGGGGAGGGGGCAAGTTTGGTTTTCTGGGGGTAGGGGAGTTGAGTGATGAGCACAGGAACACCGATGGGAATTGAGCATCCTGCAGGGTTTGTCTGGCAGTGGAACCCCAGGCACTGTGCTGTGGTGCAGCAGTGCTGAGGGATGGGGTGTGTGGCTGAACAAAGACATTGTCTTCAAAGGATCATCTTTCCACTGATAAGGACAATGGTCTCAAAGCAAAGAAAAGGGGGTTTGACTGGAGCAGGAAATCTTGCACTAGGCATTAGCAGGGCTATTGATTGCCCTAGATTCAGCATTTAATCCTTCCTTTAATCACAGATCAATTCCACTGTGTCTTTGAGGTTTTTAAACTTTTCATCCAAATGCTTCAGACTTCAGAAGAGCAGTGTATCCTGTGCAGGGCTTTGGGGTCCCACAGCCCACCAACACCCTGACATTGCTTTGGGGCAACCAGAAAAGAGATCTCTGGGGCAAGGGAATCTCTCAGGCCCTGCCATGTTTATATCTTTACCTTAGAAGGGAGGCCTTCTAATACTTTGTCTCCTGAAGTCCTTAATCAACTTGGAATTTTGCTAGAAAGAGAGTTTGTTTTTCCTTCCTTTGATCTGTGTGCAGCTCACAGAATAGATTGTGTGACAGAGGTTACATTCCTGTCTGCCTAACACTCAATTTTCTGTATTGGAATCATGGACTCATTTAGGTTGGAAAAGACCTCTAAAATCATCCAGTCCAACCACTCACCCAGCACTGCCAAGCCTCCCACTAAACCCTGTCCCTAAGCAGTATGTCCCCTGCATTTAGCCCCAAAACTCAGCTTTTGGGCCTGCTGAGAAACAAAAGGACTGGGGAATAAAGTGGCTATGTGTGAATGAACCACCAGGATTCCATCAGCCCCCTGTTGGATGCTGCCTCTCGTGGCATTAAGACATGTCCACTGTCATTTCCAGGGCAGGCATTAAGACATGTCCACTGTCATTTCCAGGGCAGTGCTGTGGCTGAGCCCAGGTCCCTGTGTGCATCCTGCTGGCTGCACATCTGCCACCAGCACAATACCTACAGGTTTTTAGGGTGCAATGCCTCAGCCTGCTGATATCTGGCTTTTAGGATCCTGCTTCCAATGGGTTGCTTAGCTAGCAGTCATTGCTCACACCAGCTG
Source organism: Buphagus erythrorhynchus (assembly GCA_013400855.1). Lineage (NCBI taxonomy): Eukaryota > Metazoa > Chordata > Aves > Passeriformes > Sturnidae > Buphagus > Buphagus erythrorhynchus. Next base: position 26,891 of record VZTT01044394.1, read on the forward strand.
AAATGGGAGGGACTTGGTTGTGCATATATGTCACAGAAGTGCTTTTTAGCAGCTAAATAATGATCTCCACACAAAAGAGAAAACAAAAAGGTCTGAGAGAGGAAAAAATTTGAAAGCTTTGGTGCTTTTTGATCTTAATTAAATGTATTTTGTCTTAATGGTTTAGGGTATAAATTTGACTGGAAGAGCATTACGCAAAGAAAAAACTGAAGCTCAAGGCTTCTTAATTGAATTACTTTTTTTTTTATAAAGTATTTTTCAATTACAGCTAAATTTTTCTCTTGAACTGTTGGAGTTGCTCAGTGAGACAGTTGTATTGGTGGCCAAAGCCCCAGGTCTTCAGCAGTGCCTTAAATGTTAACACAACTCCTGGGGGTGTCCCTGCCTTCCATCACTGATGCTTTGGGTGATCCTTGTACTGCCAGTCTCATCTGTGGCCTCCTTCAGGCCCACTTCTAATTATTTGTTTCTCCTGAGGAGTTTTTAACCACTCTTTTCCATGATGGTGAAATGTATCAGCCTAGCTGCAGAAAGAGGCAGGGGAGAAGGGGAATGTGATGACTGTGGGTGTTAAGAATTACTTGGTTTTTGGCTTTTATTGCCATGACTGACAATAGCACATTACTTACAAATGGGATGGCCACTGCTGACTTAGAGTTGCCCCATTGCAGTAAAACTCCAAAAATTTCACCTTGCCTCGTGCCATTGTGTTCATGTTTATGCCACATCTATTTGGTGAATAATTTATCACCTCCTTTTAAAATCTCCCTCTAGTCTCTGCCACCACAGTAGCAGGCATGCTGTTTACTGGGAAAACAGGAGTGTTCCTAGTTAAAATTATATTGGAGATAACATGTCACTGGAAGGAGAATTATAGCTGAGTTGGAGGACTCTTCCAGGTGTTGTTTTG